>BQNB010107881.1:8132-23067 GCA_026074375.1 Tanacetum coccineum | reverse complement strand
CCTTTTGCCTTGGTCAAGGGCATTCGGTCAGGATCTGTATTAGGGTTGCTATATAAGTGTGTGCTATATCACGAATCAATATGTATTAAGTTATTTGTTTATAGAAAAGATTATGGATACTTAGGAAAGTATTGTAAGCCGACTAGGGCTCCTTGGTGTATAAAAGGAGGTCCTAGAGCATAGAGTTTGATATCTTTTATCAATCTTTTGAAGTCTTAGACGTATAATTCATAGCTTTAAGGTCTTTGTAACCCCTAATACTTTAAGAGTATTCGTATTATTATCATTAATAATATTGGAGGTTATTTGTTAAATTGTATGTTCATTGAATTATTGTTTCATTAATAATTCTTCTTAATATTAAAGATTAGATTCCACATAATCTTTAATACATTCAAACACAGTTTCTACTATAGTTGTGTTAGATTTATCTAATATAACTAAACCTTAAACAAGCTTAAGGAATTCGATTTATTGAAGTGGGATCAACATTCTTTGTAACCCTACAAATGACAGCGAAGATCTTGGAAAATTGAAAGCAACAGTAGATATTAGGATTTTCGTTGGTTATGCTCCTAATAGGAAGGGTTATCAAATCCACAACAAAAGAACCCGACGAATCTTGGAAACAATTTACATGCAATTCGATGAGCTGACTGGGCCCATGGCTCCTGTGCACATCAGTACAGGACCCAAGCCTATTTTGTTGACGCCTAGACAAATCAGTTCAGGGCTCGTACCAGATCCTGTCCCTGCAACTTTATGTACCACCAACCAATAAAGATTTGGAGATTTTATTCCAACCGATGTTCGATGAGTACCTTGAACCTCCTAATGTTGAAAGACCGGTACCTCCTGCTCCTGCAGTTCAAGTTCCAGTTGTTTTAGCAGGTACACCTTCATCTACAACCATTGATCAAGATGCACTGTCAACAAGTTATTCACCGTCATCCTCCGTAATACAACCTCCTATCTCACATCAAGGTGTTGCAGCTGGACCCACTATCGAAGACAATCCTTTTGCTCAAGCTAACAATGATCCCTTCGTAAATGTGTTTGCTCTAGAACCTAATTCTGATGAGTCATCATCTGGGGATGTTAGTTCAGCTAAATCTATACAAGTTATTCAACCACATAATCATCTCGAAAAATGGTCCAAGGATCACCCACTGGATAATGTAATCGGTAATCCTTCTCGTCTGATATCCACCAAAAAATAGTTAGCTACCGATGCCTTGTGGTGCCTTTACAATTATGTACTTTCAAAAGTCAAACCCAAGAATGTTAAGACTGCCATGGATGAAGCTTGCTGGTTTGAAGCTATGCAAGATGATATTCATGAATTTGATCGGCTTCAAGTATGGGAATTAGTTCTAAAACTCGACTATGTAATGATAATCACTCTCAAGTGGATTTACAAAGTCAAGCTTGATGAGTATGGTGATGTTCTAAAGAACAAGGCACGATTAGTGGCGAAGGGATATCAACAAGAAGCGGGCATCGATTTTGAGGAATCATTTTCACCGGTTGCACGGATAGAGGCTATCAGAATCTTCATTGCAAATGTTGCCAGCAAAAACATAATCATCTACCAAATGGATGTCAAGACTGCATTCCTGAATGGCAAGCTGAAAGAAGAAGTCTACGTCGGTCAACTAGAGGGCTTTGTCGATCCAGATCACCCCACACACGTCTATCATCTGCAGAAGGCTCTTTATAGTCTAAAGCAGGCTCCAAGGGTGTGGTATAACACTTTATCAAGGTTTCTTCTGGACAACAAGTTCTCCAAGGGTGTAGTGGATCCTACGTTATTCACCTGGAAAACAGGCAAACATATTCTTCTTATTTAAATTTACGTAGATGATATTATATTTTCCTCGACTGATCCTAAAGCTTGTCACATATTTTCCAAAGAGATGAATTCAAAATTTCAGATGTCAATGATGGGGCAAATGCCATTTTTCATAGGATTACAGGTTTCTCAAAGTCTTAGAGGCATCTTTATTAATCAATCTAAATATGCTCAAGAGATTTTAATAAAATATGTAATGAATACTTCTGACCCTGTAGATACACCAATGGTGGATCGCTTAAAATTGGATGAGGACCTCTTAGGGATTCTAGTTGACCAAACTTAATTTCGAGGTATGGTCGGCTCCATAATGTACCTCATTGCCAGTAGACTAGACCTGGTATTCGCCGTATGCATATGTGCTAGGTATCAGGCTAAATCTACCAAAAATAACCTTGAGGCAATTAAGCGGGTCTTTTAGTACCTTTGAGGCACCATTAACTGGGGTCTCTAGTATCCAAAGGACACCGCTATGGCACTAACGGCCTATGCAGACGCTGACCATGCAGGGTGTCAAGATACAATGAGGAGTGTGTCGGGAAATGCTCAATTTCTTAGAGATAAACTAGTGAGCTGGTCATCGAAGAAGCCGAAAAGCACGACTATCTCAACCACAAAGGCTGAATACATTGCCATGTGTGCATGCTGTGCTCAGATACCTTGGAAGAGATCACAACTAACGGACTACGACTTTGCATTCCATAAGATACCTTTGTATTGTGATAACTGAAGTGCTATTGCTCTCTGCTGTAACAATGTCCAACCTTCTTGTCCAAAGGCACACGACATACCACCCTTTCAAACAGAGCAATTCGAGAACGCATTGGTTGAACTTTACTTGTGACAACGGATAATCAGCTGCGAACTATTTACTAGGATTGCCAAAGAGCGGTATTAAATTCTACTCTCTTACTTGGAATGAAAAGTATGTCCCCAGAAACCCTTAAACGTCTTCAAGACGGGGAGATGAGTAAAGGATGGTCTTCCTGTATTCTATGTATATATTTTAAAACAAAAAGAAAAATACAAAAATATAAAACCTACAAAAACCATAAAAATCAAAAAAATACAAAATACCAAATATATTTTTTTAAGACATGTCTTCTGAAAATCGATAATATTTACGGACCTAGAAATGTCATTCAATAATGACACGGGTCCTGTTAAAAAGTTCGAGAAAGTTCAAACCTGTTAAAAAATGTCTTCATGGCTTGCAGTTATTTCAGACTGCAACCCGCTTTTCGATCTGAGGAAAGCATGTCGCTAAAAAGACAGTTGTTCCTAACAACGGGTAATTAATTTTGCTCAGGCATGGATTACTTTATATCCATGCATCATGAGATTAATGTACGTTTCAGTGCGTTTTATCTCCATTCGGAAGAGAAGTCTTCCTTTTCATAACCAAATAATTTCATCTTAATTGTTTCTTCAAAATTATTTGTGTTACACACGGTGGCAAAAGTGTTGTTGAAAATCAATCAGTTCGTGCTTTTACAATAAATTTTTCAACTCAAACAACGACTACATCTCTTTAAATAGAAAACGGGTCATTGTTTGAGGGGGGAGTGATTTCAAAATTTATCTCATCAAACGGATTTCCAAAAACATCTCACATATAACGGAAAAGGTTTCGGTATTTGAAAGGGGTTATAATTTATCACATAATTAATGGAAAAGGTTTTTGTAATTATACATGGTCATAATTTGAAGGGGAGTTAATTAATTTTAACTCAAAGGGCTAAAATTGTCATTAGTTAGAAAGTTTTGGGACTTATGTGCAATTTGCTACGTGTTTCCTAGATATTATTAACTACAAGGACTAAATCTGCCATCCCTCAAACTTATTAAACCTTAGAATACCTCTAAGCTAAAAATAGAAGGAAGTAGAAACCCTAGGGACCAATTCTGCCAATACCAAAACCCATAGTATAAATAGGTAGCGGTTTGGCTCTTTGGTCAAACCTTCACTTTTCAGTCAAACTTAAAATCACACACATTCACCCACGTAAACCGCTACCTGATCGCCAAACTTCAATCCTTGATTTCTCATGTTTTCTGTGCAAAGGTAACCATTAATCTATGTTCTTCACACTTAGTTGTCATTATATCCAAGAGGAATCATCTTTAAACTCATTAAAATGGGCTTAATCTCTAGGTTTGACCTAGGTTTTAATCGAAATTTTAATTGGTGTATGGATATGCTAGTTGGTGATTGGGATACATGCGTATAGGGGTATAGAACACTCGATCATTCCTTGATTAGAATAGATCAATCACATTTTGATGCTATGATCTAGTCTAGGTTCGTTCTTGATCGAAATGCCATGAAGTGTTTGGAATTGTAATTTTGTTGCTGGGATTTGATGTTTAGGACTAGATAATGATAGTTTGATGCTTAGTTGAGTTCATCTCTCAATATATTGCCCGATCTGTTGATTTTCGTGTAAGGTTTGACTTTTAAAAGTCAACAACGTGTTGCTTGTTGTTGAAATTAGTTTGTGTGCATTTATATGTTGGTATAATGTCACTCTAGAAATAGCAAAGCGAGTTTGCATGTCTCCTTTAAGTGCCTAATGGTTATCGTGGCTTAAGTGTCAGATTGTAGCTTGATCTTAGATAAAATGTTAATCTTTTGGTTGTTAAATCTGATTGCTAAATGATTAGGATGAACTAGGATGTCTGGCATTGAGTTTTAAATAGCCAAAATGAATGAAAACAAAGCTTAAGTATAGTGTTCTTCATGAGGGTTTGTCTGTTAGCATTCTGTTCTTGATAGCGGTTTGATATGAGTTTTTAGATAGCGGTTTGCATGATGTGCCAGATAGCGGTTTGATTATTTTTAAATATTTTAATATATACAGGCAAACCGCTATGAGGTAGCAGTTTGATAAAGATTTTATTTATTATTAAAATATTTAAACCGCTATTTTGAATTTTTCTTAAATGGTAACAGTTTGATTAAGTTGAATAAAATATTCGTAGCTGTTTGGTTATAGCGGTTTGATATTGTTGAATAAAATATTCGTAGCTGTTTGGTCATAGCGGTTTGATTAAGTTGAATAAAATATTCGTAGCTGTTTGGTCATAGCGGTTTGATTTAATTGAATTAAATATTCGTAGCGGTTTGATCAAACCACTTCATAGCGATTTGTCAGAACTGCCCCATAGCGGTTTGCTCTATCCACCTCTTAGCGGTTTGATTATCAAACTTGATAGCAGTTTGGTTTCAAGTGGGTAGCGGTTTGGGCCAGAATTCTAAAGTTCTGGCCCATTAATCCCTATACCCTTCTTAGGCCCAATCCAAAGGCCCAATTACCTAGTTAACTCCCATCCGGGCCTTGTTAACTTGTGATTGAGTTCAACGGATATCTTCTGGACCTATGACCAAAGTTGACTTGTGTTGACTTCTGGTTTTACCTAAGTCAATGACCACTGACTCAATATGAAATATTCTGTTGGGAATTAAACTCATACACTTAGTACTGTCAAGCCAAAGACTTAGTACTGCTCAAGATTACAACTGCCAGTACTAACTAGTTAGTACTGCTAGAAGAAAGTTAGTACTGCCAGTACTAACTTAACACTGTTGAAGGAGTTAAGACTGCTGCATGAAGACTTAAGACTGCTCAAGAGATAAAGACGTGTGAAGAGATATGTATTGACTTATTCTGTGTATATTCTATTTAGTTAGAAAGATATGCATATAAGATTAGAATTATAGAAGATTTGTAGTTATCTTGTAAAGGACTCCTTGGTGTATAAAAGGAGATCCTAGGTTATGATGTTAGATGTGATTTTCATAGAGTTTCATACATAGCTTTAAGGTTGTAAACCCTAGTACTAGATAGAGTACTCGTATTATTGATCTTAATAATATTGAAGCTTTTTGTTACATCTTTGTTCAATCATATTTACTGTTACATTCATAGTTCTTCTAAGTATTAAAGAGTAGATTCCGCATACTCTTTAATATACACACAAAGTTTCTACCAAAGTTGTTTTGGATTTATCCAAGGTAACTTAACCTTTACAAGCTAAAGAATTAATCATAGTTTGGGATCAACAAGAGTATCAAGCTTGTGTTCTGAAACTTTGATCTAGAGAAACAACAAGAATATGCTCATTACTCACAAGAGAGATGGATCTAAAAAATGCCAACCAATACTACTGCAAAGTTACCCTTCTCAAAAGGGTGAAATGAATAAGTGGAAGCTAAGAATTGAGCAATACTTCAAATACAAGACTAAGCTCTATGAGATGTTATAGAGAATAGGAAACTCAATCAAAACCAGCAGCTCAACAAAAACACTTTGAAGGTTCCTTATCAACATTAATACCATGGGGGGGGGGGGGTGGTAACACATTAAACCATCCTGTAACTGCTGATATAAAAGGACTCAAAAGAATAATGATGTAAAGAAGATATTATGGTTACTAAATGGCACTTCCATATGAACATCTACAGACATTTAATCAATACAAGGATGCCAAGACTTTGTTTGCTGCTATATAAACAAGATTTGGTGGTAATGATGCCACAAAGAAGACTCGGAAGATTCTTCTGAAACAAATGTATGAGAACTTTAGTGCTCTAAGCATAGAGTCTCTGATTCTATTTTTAGACAGGCTTTAGGAAGATTGTAAGTTAGTTTGGCTAACCTTGTAGAAATATTTCACAAGAAGATTCTAATTTGAAATTTTTGGGAAGTCTGCCTTCTGAGTGGAATACTCATGTTGTGGTCTGGAGGAATAAACTTGATCTAGACACAATGAGCTTTGATGATCTCTACAACAATTTCAAAATTGTTAAACAAGAAGTTAAAGGAATTGCAAGCTCAAGCTCAAGTTCTTAGAACGTGGCCTTTGTGTCATCCTCTAACAATACTAATGAAGTTAATACTGCTTATGGAGTTAGTACTGCTAACACTTAAGATAGCCCTTGCTACACACAAGTTTGCACTGCTATTGACTCAAGTTAGTACTGCTAACTTAAGTGATGCAACTGTTTATGCATTTTTGGCCAATCAACCAAACGGGTCTCAATTGTACATGAGGACCTTGAACAAATCCATGAAGATGACTTAGAAGAGATGGATTTGAAGTGGCAGTTAGCATTGCTGAGCATGAGGACAAGAAAGTTTTTCTAGAAAACTGACAGAAAGATTACTATCAATGGGAGTGACACAGCTGGATATGAACAAGTCAAAGGTGGAGTGTTTTTCAACTCACAAGTTGGGACACTTTCAAGGGAATGCAGAGGACCTTAGAAATCAAGAATAACAGGAGCAGAATCAAAACATCACTAGAAGGAGCTATAAATGTGAGTAGAAATTCTTCAAAACCATTGTTGGCTATTGATGGAGCTGGTTTTAACGATTTATGGCAGATGAAGAAGTCCCTACAGACATGGCTCTTATGGCTTTTTCAGACTTTGAGGTACATAATGATAAAACTTGTTCAAAAACATGTCTAAAAAGCTTTGAAACTCTTAAAACTTAACTTGATGATTTAAGAATAGAGTTTAACAAATCTGAGATTCAATCTAGCTACTTATAGAAGAGGGTATACAACTGTAGAAGAACAACCTTGTCTTTACAAAAAAATAAGGTTCTATTCTGTGAGCATCTTGTTTGTTCTAAAAGAGATGATCTTAGATAAATGACTAAAAAAAGTAGTGTCTTAAAATTAGTTAGAAAAAGCCTAAGCAAGAAAAGAAGCAATCAGCTTAAAATTAAAAATTTTGATAATGCTTCTAAAAGTCTAGACAAATTAATAGGAAGTCAGATACCTGATAAAAGTAGAAAGGGTTTAGGATTGTAATCTATAATGATTGTTCCACCTCGCTCCTACAGGGTTATGTTTCACCCCCAAGCCTTGATTTGAGTCCAACTCGGTTTAGAAGGAGTTAAACCAGCCTGAGTTTGAAGAATGGACCTAAGACAGTAAGAGGTTTTGGGGGGGGGGAGGGGGTGTTGTTAGTGAAGATACTTCTAATAAGGTTAGGGAATCTCCTGATGCCTCATTGGTTGAGGAGTTGGTGTCAAATGATAAGTTAGAGAAGAAAACTGTTTTTCCTACTGTTGCTAAGATAAATTTTGTAAGACCTCAACAACAAGAAAAACCAGCTAGGAAACTAGTTAAGTATGCTAAAATGTACAGATCAATGACTCCTAGGGGAAATCAAAGAAACTGGAATAATCAGAAGTCCCAACAACTAGGAAGTGACTTTGTGATGTACAATAAAGCTTATTTTGTCTGTGGAAGTTTTAACCATGTGCAGGCTAGCTGCAATTACCATCAAAGGGAAAGGATAGTTGGTATGTGCTTAATTACACATACATTTTACCTATAAAAACGAGCCTAAATGACCAAAAACAGACATAAAATACCAAATATATGCTTGTTTTGTGTTATTTGTTGTGCAGGTATCAGATATTCACTAAAGGACAAAAACAAAGCCAAAACCGTCAAAACCGAGCACGAGAATGGATAGAGCGTGAGAAGTCAAAACCAAAGCGCGAAAAGTAAAAGTCAAAGTCAAAGTCAACAAGTCAAGGATAAAGCCGAAACCAAAGAAATCTTATCGGGCCAACCCGTACCCAGGTTAATGGGTCGGGTCAGCCCATTAAGCCTTATCTATAAGTCTTACAAGTTGAAAAATAGTCCAAGTCCAATCCAACACTATACCGGCCCAAAATTAAATAACCAAAGCCTAACATATAAGCCCATGAACCCTTAACACTAACACCCATTAACCCTTTACACCAAAAGTCCTTAAGGGTTTTGTATCGTTAGTCCTTAAAGACTAACATTGATAGTCCTTGGGGACTATCACCATTAGTCCTTAGGGACTAACAAATTTAGTCCCTAGACTTTTCACCACTAGTCTCTACATCCATTTACCCTTTACACCACTCATCCTTACAAATTAAACGAACAGTACCCTAAACCCTTATCCCGCCAAAATCTCCCCCTTTTACTATTCATCTCTCTTCCCCAAAAACCCATCACTCTCCTTCATGTGATTACCCTCTCACTCTTCAAAACCCCAAACAAACCCCACATCACCACCCCACACCACAACAGTCCAATCCACGCTAGCAATCCTATGAAGTCCCATTGGTTGATGGGATATTGGACTAAATCAAGGGATCATATTGCAAGTCTTGGTGACCAAGAATATTAGATGGCAAGGATGATGGATTTCTTTTCCTCTCACACAACAAACACAAGTTAAGGATCCCATTTGAAAAGATATATGTAGTTTAGGAGTAGTTTAGTTTAGCTTATTTTACTGCTTATTTCTTTCATTGTATTTTATTTTCAAGCCTTGTAACCTTCTTTTTATATTAATGAAAATTTCAGCTTATTTCCAATAAACAAACTCTTAAAATTGCTGTTGGTATTGTTACATTAAGAAAGAATTTGGATTTTCAGCTTTATGGAGCATGGTAAGTAATGGATGGCCATGGGTTTAGAGCTTCATGGGAAGCATTAAGATTGGTTTTGGGTGTTAAGTTCTTAACCAAAAGCTAAGGACCACTTGTGAGTTTCTATTTCCATTTTTAGCCTAAGAATTGCATTAGCTTATTTCACTGCTTATCTCTGCTTATTTCATGCTTATACTTTCTTATTTATGCTTTTTATGCCTTAGAATTGCTAAATATATGTAGATTGTAGTTTTCATATCATTTGGTTAAGTATTTCTCATAATCTGTCATAATTAGTTCAATACAGCTTATTCTTGTTTGCTTATATTAAGTGCTTATTGAAGGTTGAAATTTGCTTATTAGTCTTATTATAATTAGTTGATAATCTGGTCTTTACAAACTTTTGCTTCAAAAAGTCTTATTATAAGCTTAAAAATGGAATATGTGTCTATAAAGGGGTGTTTGGCACAACAGAACTAACCCATGGTTAGTGCTGTTTATACCATATTGACCCATTTGTGAACTTTGATCATACAGTTGGAAGCCTTTGAATCTGTTTTAGTTAGTTGCTTAAGTCTAATATTGTGTTTTTAGGTTTTGAGAACTCAAGTTTTGAATCTGTGGACTTTTAGATTTCTCTATTGCTAGTTTTTTATTCTAGGATTTAAATTATGTTGTTGTTTTTATGTTCAAAATGATTGGTATAATGCACTAAAAGTGTTTGTTTAGGTTCTACTCATGTGGCTTAAGTTTTCACCATAATCTGTCAAGGTTCTTTAGTCTTAGATTTTACTTTTCAAACTAAAATTTTTAGTAGTACAATCTATTTTAAGCTCTGTAATGAATAGCTTAGATATTTTGAAGTTTAGAGTTAACTTATTTGAGCTTAATAGAAGCTTTTTAGCTTATTTGTTGGTTTAATGGTAGGTTTGCAAATTGCATTCTAAGACTTGAACACAAATACCAAAATTTTGTTTTTGTGTCTGAACTGCTTATTTCTACCTGATTTTTCTTGCTTATTTTGTCTGGTAAATACTTATTTTTGCTTAATATGGAGTCTCACTAGTTCTGGCTTATTTTGTTTTCAATTTTAGACTTTAGTTTTCAGTTTAGGGCTTTTGAAAATTAGCTTAAAAGTAGCTTATTAGCTTTTTAAAACTGTTTTTCTTATGCATTTTTCTTATAGCTTTTAAGTGCCTTTCTGCTTATTTTATAAGTTTTTAAAAAGAAAAAGAAAATAAATGTTATCTAAAAAAGAGGGGTCACAAGGGTCGAACCTGTGACCTCCCCTTTAACTAGCCAACATATTGAACACACACCTTAACACCACTCACCCTTGGGTCTTTTTCAGTTATAGCTTGAGTTATTTTTTATTTATACCCTTTTGAGCCATTTAAGCTTTCAGCCTCTTTTAGTTTATTTCTACCTTATTTCAATAAGTTGCTTTGCCCATTTTATTTTTCCTAGATTAAGCATTGTCTATAGTACTTTAAATAATTTTTTCAGAATTTTCCCATTTAGTTTACTATTTTTTATGCATTTTTTAGGTTAAAACTGTTTTTAATTCATAATAAATAAAATAAAAGTCAAAAAAATATAATTCTTCTTTTAAAAATTTTCTTTTATCATTTAGGACTTTTAAAAATTAAAATTGCATGAGTAGGATTAAAATGTGATAATTTAAGTTTTCGCGTCGCATTTTTAATTCCCGTTAACGAATTTAGTTTAAGTCTTTAATTGCTTTATTTGTTGCTTTTATTTTCTTGTTTTTGCATTAGTAGAAATAGAAACCAAAATCCAAATCTTTGAATCATTCAAATTACGCGATCACGAACTTATTCACGATTTTCAATTCATGCCTCGTTGAGAAACGACCCGGGAAGGTTTTTTTTTATTTACTTTGGATAAAAGTAAATATCTCTTTTAAAAAGCCTCTTGGAATACTTACTCTTCTATAATTGATATTATCCTTATATATATATATATATATATATATATATATATATATATATATATATATATATATATATATATATATATATATTATATAATATATATATTTATATATATTATTTATATATTTTATCGAAGTTTAATCGAATCAATTTTTGGCGCCGCTGCCGGGGAGGTGTGTGCGATTATCAAGTTTACGTTTGAAGATTAGTGTTTGAAGACCCTTCCCCGTGAAGTTATCGCTTTCATTTGTGAATATTTTCAAGTAATCAAAAATACCAAAAAAATTGAAAAACAACAAAATCAACCGTTGTGTCACTTGTGATTTCGGCTCACCTTTAGATTACAAACTATAAGAGAGGTATAAGGAGGGTCGATCCTACGAACTTCGACCCGAAAGGAGAAGGTTTTTAAAACGCTTCGCGCTTACCCGCTCCTCCGCTTCTTTGTGCGTTTTCTAGAGAGCTACCGTACACTTGTTCGATTATCGGTTACCAAAAATATTTTTCTTTCTTATGTATTTTGCTATAAATAATCTTCTCTATCCTCTTATTCGTTTAATTCTTATCTTCTTTACCCTCTTATTTGTTTAATTCTTCGACATGTCTTCGTATAACCAGCCCCAGTACGAGACGTATTCTTGTGAGTTTTGTGGAAACGATGCTCATTATGGTTACGATTGTCCACCTCAAGTTCCGTTTATCTATAATCCGGAACCGTGTTACAATCAAGACTTTGATAATAATTTTCCACAAACTTCACCAAGTCTTCCACAATATCTTTGTTGTACCCGTTGTGGGGGTCCTCATGAGACTTTTCAATGTGATCAATTGATCTTCGATGAGCCTTATTGTGAAAACTGCGGGGGACCTCATATGAGTTTTCAGTGTCAACCAATGAATCAAAATTTCTATAATTCTAATTCTTCCGGTTTTGACCAATTTCAACCCCCGCAGTATCCCGTCAGTTTTCAACCTCCTGAGGAAAGTATCCAAGAATTTTTTGTAAAGCACGCTCAAGAAATGATAACTACGGTGCAATCCGCTATGAAAATAGCGATTCAACAACATGAGCAGGCAGTTCAGAAAAAGCAGGAGGAGCAGGCAGCTTTTACTCCATATTAGAAGTTTCCTATTTTTGACGATGATGATGATGAGTATACTATTCAGTATAAGGAATATTTAGAGAATTCGTCTAATGCAATCACACCCGACTTATCAACCGAGGAGCCCGATAACTCTCTAAGTATGGGGGACGAGCATCTTGACACTAATTCGGAAACAGAATCGGACGAAGTAATAAAGTCTAGTGTTGAGGACCTTGTCCCAATCCTAAGTGAGTCCAAGGGTATTTCTGACGATACGTGTGATGTGCCTTTTTGTGATAATTCTCCTCCTCTTGATGTTTTAAATAATCACTTTGAGATTTTCTCCAATTTTAACGATGATTGTACTTCGAGTGATGACGATTCTTTTGAGAACATCGATTACGTTGAGGCATCACCTCCTGATTCTGAGCTCGTCAGCTTAGAGGAGGTGAAGGACGATATACTTCGTGAGAAATTATTGAATATCAATCTTCTTATTGCTAAGATCGAATCTTTGAATGACAACCCCACTCCTGATTGTGTGCTCAAGTCTCCTTCCCCATTTCCTATCCCCGTTGAGGATAGTGACTCTTTCTTTGAGAAGTCCGATACTTCTCTCTCTTATTCGGATAATTCTTTACCCGAATTCGAGACTTTTAGCGATCATACAGAAGAGACGAGTAGTGGCAGTACCACTACTCATTCTGATAACTCTCTTCCCGAGTATGAATCGTTTCTCTTTGAGATTGAGCCCGATCAGGGAGAGTTGACTAGCGTTGTTATGGAAGATATTTTGGGAGAACCTCGTGTTCATGTGCCTAATGTGTTACCCACCCATCCCACCCTTATGCTGAATTCGGACTTCATTCCTTCTGATGATTCTCTCGGATCCGATCTTGAAGTTTCTTTTCCTTCCGGAACTAGAAACAAGATTTTTGATCCGGGGATATTCTTTGAAGTCTAATCCAAGAGATTTCTATCTCGAGATACATTTTCTATCTCATTTATCTGTAATCCTATCTGTCCAGTGATTGAGACTTTGCTTCCATTTTCATCTGAAAATGAAGACCAAATTTTCAATCCTAGGATTCTTTCTTCTATTCTCTTATCTCATCTGGGCAAAATCACTTCTGATTTTTCTGAGACCCCGATGATGATTTCTGAAGGGGACATTCCTATCTTGGATGTTCCGTGTCTCCATTTTTATCCCCCATGAATAACTCAATTCGGGGGACGGGTCAAGCTTAGTGACCTTAAACAAGCGCTTCGTGGGTGGCAACCCATGCTTATCCTTATATAATTATAATAGTAGTAATAAATAAGTGTGTTATGAGGTGGCCCGTCTCTTTCTTTCTCGTGTTTTGTGGTTTTTGTTGTATGTCCAGGATTGCCCCGGATTTTGAAGCCTCTCGTGCTCGTGGTTTTGTCCTTCGTTCACTCGAGCTTCAATCCTTAGCATAATTATGGGAATCCAATAAACAATCTTATCGACTAACGTTTATCTTTAAGCATACTTAATAAACGGCTTTAGATTTACGTAGAGACCCTTCTTAAAACATTAAGTACAATGTTTAATTCTAGTATGGGAGGATCTATCGATTTGATTGTGCCTGCTGCCGTTGTTTTCACGTAATCCCGTTTTTACCACCAAAATTCCAAAAAAATGAAAAATTTTAAAAATTTTCAAAAATAAAATAAGTGTTTTATCACAATGTTGACTTTCCTGCTGGGTAGAATAAAAATAAATTTTGAATCGATCGAACGTGTTGAGCTCTTCGACTAACGTTTATCTTTGTGCACACTTAATAAACGGCTTTAGATTTACGTAGAGACCCTTCTTTTAGGATTTACGTAGAGACCCTTCTAAAAACATTGAGGACAATGTTTAATTCTAGTATGGGGGGGGGATCTATCGATTTGATTATGCCTGCAGTCGTTATTTTCACGTAATACCATTTTTACCACCAAAATTTCAAAAAAATGAAAAAAATTTAAAATTTTCAAAAATAAAATAAGTGTTTTGTCATAATTTTGACTTTCCTGCTAGGTAGAATAAGAATAAATTTTGACCCGATCGAGCGTGTTGAGCTCTAGCTTGTTCCTTAACGTTTAGACTAAGCGTTCGTGAAGAACGAAAAATGATAGAGTTAATTATGAGTTAGATGCTAAACAAGGATTATTTGGAAATCTTAAGAGTTCATAAGTGTAGTTTGTGGCTTTTTCTCCCATAAGCTCCTAACCTGACTAATAATAATTGCTATGTTCAAAAATTAAACTTAAATCAACGATTTTTTTAATATAGTCGATAACAATAATTTATTTAATCTTAGTTCAAATTTATACTTAAATTTTCTAAAAAGAAATTTTCTCTATATCGTGGCAATATAAATATAAAAAAGAGAAAATGATGAAAATTGAGGTAATAATAATAATAAAAACTGTGGGCTAATAAAAGTTTACTGCATCTTGCCGGCTCACAACCGATGTTGCAGTCTTTGTTGGGAATTATTGAAACCGACTAAGTGTCGTTTTTGCTGTTAGAGATGTTCGTTTCTGCTGATGGCATTAAGTGGTTTCTGCTGACAGTTCAAGTAGCGTTCCTGCTGATTGTGT
>BQNB010107880.1:0-23068 GCA_026074375.1 Tanacetum coccineum | reverse complement strand
GTTTATTGATGATTGTACTAAGTATTGCTACGTTTACTTGTTGAAAAGTAAAGATGAAGCTATAGACAAGTTTGTTTTATACAAAACCAAAGTTGAGAATCAACTTGGTGGGAAAATCAAGGTTGTACGAAGTGATAGATGAGGTGAATACGTGACTCTATTCGCCAAGCTTTGTGCGAAACATGGAATCAGACACGAGTTCACTGCCCCCTATTCACCTCAGCAAAACGGTATTGCCGAAAGGAAGAACCATACCTTAAAAGAAATGGTTAATGCCATGTTGATAAGTTCTGGTTTAAGCCAGGACATGTGGGGGAAGCCATTCTAACAGCTACTTATCTTTTAAATAAGATACCTCGTAAGGAAAAAGAAGAGACCCCTTATGAACTGTGGATGGGAAGAAAACCATCATATCAGTACTTACGAGTGTGGGGGTGTCGAGCCAAGGTAGTTGTGCCGACACCCAAGGCCCAAAAGATTGGACCTAAATATGTGGATTGTATATTCATTGGATATGCTAAGAATAGTAGTGCTTATCATTTCATTGTACATGACTCGAAAAATCTGGATATACAAAAGGATGCAGTAATAGAATCAAGGACTGCTTCCTTCTTTGAAAATATATTTCCTTGTTTAACGAAGGAAACTGGAAGCTCATCTAGATCAGATGAAGAAGTAGTCCAAGATAAGAGACAACGAGATGATAGTGATCTTCATGATGAGAGACAAGATCAACTCGAGGAAGAAAAGGTTGAACCGCGAAGAAGCAAAAGGGCAAGAACCGAGAAATCATTTGGACCTGATTTTGTTTCTTTTATGGTAGAAAATGAACCCACATCTTATCGAGAAGTGATAACTTTCTCGGAAGGGCATTAATAGAAAGAAGCCATTAAAAGTGAAATAGATTCTATTTTACAAAATCGTATTTGGGAGCTCGTGGATTTACCTCATGGTTGTAAACTACTAGGCTATAAATGGATCTTCAAAAAGAAGATGAAAGTCGATGGCACCATTGACAAGTACAAAGCAAGATTGGTAATCAAAGGATTTAGACAACGCGAAGGTCTAGATTACTTTGAAATTATTTGTTTGTTACGCGAATAACCTCGATTAGAATGGTACTTTCTATTGCCGCATTAAGAAATTTGGAAGTTCACCAAATGGATGTGAAAACGGCATTTCTAAACGGAGATTTAGAAGAAGAAATATATATGAACCAACCTGGGGGTTTCATAGCTCCTGGACAAGAGCAAAATTTATAAACTTGTTAAGTCATTATATGGCTTATAGCAAGCTCCCAAACAATGGAATCAAAAGTTTGATCATACCATGTTAGAGAGTGGATTCAAAATTAATGAATGCGGCAAGTGTGTTTATGTAAAAGACACAAGTAGTGGATATGTAATCTTGTGTTTATATGTTGATGATATGCTTATCATTGGAAGTAACAACAAGATGATCAAATCTACTAAAGACATGTTGAAATCAAATTTTGACATGAAAGATATGGGTTTGGCAGATGTGATCCTTGTAATAAAGATCATACGAACTCATAATGGACTTTTGTTAAGTCAAGCACATTACGTGGACAAAATTCTTAATACTCATAATGCGGGGGATTTCGGTCTAGCTAGAACTCTAATTGACACCAGTATGCATCTATCTAAAAATAGAGGTGTAGGTGTTGCCCAATTAGAGTATTCAAGAATTATTGGCATGTTAATGTATTTGATGACAGGTACCCAGCCTAACTTCGCATATGATGTTAGCAGGCTAAGTAGGTATACTAGTAATCCAAGTGATGCACACTAGAAAGCTATGACTAGGGTACTTCATTATTTAAGATACAATCGCGATTATGGGCTGCATTATGATAGATATCCTGCTGTTATCGAAGGATACAGTGATGCAAATTGAATATCTAATATAAAGGATTCTAGATCGACTAGTGGATATGTGTTTACACTAGGAGGGGCCGCTATATCTTGGAAGTCTTCCAAGCAAACTGTTATAGCTAAGTCCACGATGGAATCAGAATTTATCGCGCTAGATAAATGCGGAGAAGAGGCGGAATGGCTACGTCAATTCGTAGAGGACATACCAAGGTGGCCTAAACCGGTAACGGCCATTAGTATACATTGTGACAGTAAATCGGCCATGGGAAGAGCTAAAAGTACAATGTATAATGGAAAGTCCAGACATATCCGTCGTCGACATAACTCGATACGACAACTACTCTCAACTGGAGTTATCTCAATTGACTATGTGGCGTCAAAGGATAACATCGCGGATCCGTTTACAAAAGGCTTAAGCAGAGAGTTAGTTAGTAAGTCGTCTAAAGGAATGGGACTAAAGCCCTTGAAGGAATGAGTTTCTATGAAGGAAAACCTAACCTAGTTGACTGGAGATCCCAAGATCTAGGTTCAATAGGACAACCTAATCATAGAAATGTGGGGGAAGTCACGTCAATGTGGGGGAGTTACTTATCTTGTAACCTCCTAGCCCATTCCTATAACAATGTGACTTGTTGAGAGGTCAAACATATGGCTTTAATGGTTCAGGATGAAATCATAAAGCATAAAGATTCAAGATGAAATCTGAAAGTATATGTTTCTAATGATTCAAGATGAAATCACCTATGTGAGAGAGAAGTGGGGTCGCTTCGAAGGGAATTGTGGGGGCGCAATTCCTAAGAGCTCTTGCAGAACCAGGCTAGTGCTCATGACCATGACGGGCACGACTATGAGGACTTGACAAGGTCAGGGAGAGTCCTGTGTGAGTATGTATTGTCGTCTACATAAACGGGTGTTGAGTTCAAGGACATCGCGTCTACTCAGACCTAGGAGACTAAGTGCATCTCACAAGGGAAGGTTCAAAGGGTCACACCTACCTATCCTATGCAGGACTTAACCGCAGAAATTTTGCCGAAATTTTCGGGTGTTTTCGACCGATCTCTATTCATGTGGGGGATTGTTGGAAAATATGGTTTTGCAAAATGATGTTTTGCAAACTTTGGACACCATTTAACATATGTAGATGTTATATATCTTTTTATTAGAGTTGGGCTTTTTGTTCTCCTCTATGAGAACTTCGCAACGAGCTAAAGTATGTCCAAAGTGGAGTTAAGATGAATGGGATATCGTGTCTCAAAGTGAGGCACGTGGAACACAAAATCTGGGAAACAAGAACTATCCCACATCGCCCAAAGTGTGAAGTGGGAATGGGTTTATAAGGAACCTTTTGTAGTGACCTCTAAATTCCTTTGTGGGGTTTATGCTCCCACGTCTACGCGCGGGGGGGGGGGGGGGGGGGGGGGGTGCAAAAAATGGATTTCTGGGCCAAGATGGGTTCGGTTCCACTGAACTCATGCGAGCCCGCGCGACCTGCGGACACGAATGCAGCTCCGGTGGTTCGCCTACACGCCTATCTTTTTGCTACCAGTTTTGTAAAGGTTCCAGAATATTCTTGAGATTCAAATGTTGAATATATCAACATTTCAAAATCGTGTATAGATAGACCCGGCTGAATTTCAGCAACTATCTTTGGCTTGTTGACCAAGATAGGGTTTCCTATATAGATTGAACCGTCTCATTCATTTTTGTTTCAGAGAAAAACGAACTCCAAGTAAACCAACCGCAGCAGTTTTAAGCAGCCTTTCCAGCAATTATCATCGATCAAAAACCTCGATCCTTTCCGTAATCTTTCAGGTCAGATTGTCTAGTCCGGCTGTACAACAGCATTGGACGTTGTACCCTGAGAAACAGACGGCGAATCTGTTTTAAGGGAATCGTGTTAAACACGAACCTCATTCGTTTACAGCTTTTATTATCTGTTATTATTTCGTTAGTTTACTTGTTAATGCTATTCGATCTACACTAATAAAAGTATGCAGGTTTCCCAACAATTACTGCTTTTAGATATTTGAGCTTGTCAAGATCGTCTTCGTTCACTTTTCCTTTGTTCCCGATCACATTTCTCACTTCTTGTTGAACTTTCTTTAAAGACTTCGGGTTCTTTATAAGCAACACCATCGCCCACACCACAGTCGCGACACTTGTGTCTGTTCCCCCTAATAGAATATTCTGGGTAGCTCAAGATAGTTAAGGCACAAAATTAAAATAGATCTATAGATTGTATTTGGAATTATGGATTAGTGAAATGTAAGTCACTCACTATTAGCATAGCTTTAATGTGATCAAAAGTGAGATTGACTGAGGAATCTGGATCGTGCTTGAGTTTTAGCAAAATATCAACCATGTCTTCTTACATTATGTTCGGTCTGTCTGGATCCAAATGTTCATCGATGAGTTGTTGATAGAACTCATCCATGTCTTTGACAATTTTTTCAAGCCTAGCAATGCTTCCATTCAGTTTATCAAGCCACCCCATGAACGGAAACATGTCTTTGAAATAAAAGTGGACAAGCAAAGCCTGACACTCTAACAGATTCTTTTGAAATCGTATGACTTCTTTATGTTAGTCGGCGTATGCGGCCGATCTCTTCCCAAAAGCCACTCTAGAAATGATATTACTAGTGAGAATCAACACAGTTTTACTCAAATTGACTACTTGTTTCGTTAAAATTTGAGTCTTTATGGTATCAATCATGTTAAAAACTTCTTCTTCACGAACCTCACGAAACAAGTTAACATGTTTCACTAGAAGAGATTAACCATGCAAATCTTTCTCATTTGTCTCCAATACTCACTGTAGGGTGAAAAAGCTAAATCTTTGTTATCGTATGAAATCTTCTTCAGGCCTGTTAACACAGGTCTTGTGCAGAAGTTCAAATCATTTGTTTTCATTACTTCTTTGGCCATTTCAGCAGAGGAAACTACGAGGGTCTGAACCATACCAAGGCGAATGGACATTAAAGGGCCATAACGTTTTGAAAGACGCCATAAGTAGTCAGAGAGGTCAGACATATCTAGCTGATGCAAGTTTCCTATTATAGGAAGTCCAGGTGGTCCGGGTGGTAGTTGAAGGAGTGTTTTTGACAGAAAGCTTGTAAGTATTGAGATAATTAAAAGGAAGAAGAGGATGAGAGCTGATAATGTGACCATAAATGGAGCCATTGTTAAAAATGAACCCATGCCATATTATCTTGATGTCTCTCTCTTATATAGTAGATCAAATGAGATCACAAACTACAAAATGTTTAATTGGTGGCCTTTGCATTCTTGTATACATCAAGTATAATGTACACCACAATTGAGTCAGCAAAATCTATATCCTAGGATATCTTGATTTCTATTTTGTACCAATCATTAGAATGGTTGAAGATAATAAGATTATATCTAGTCCATCTTCGGTTTAACTATCGTGCCCATGCATTATATATCGTTTTCCATGGACCTTCGGTTTTCCTTAACGCTCATAGAATACAATAGTCTGGAAAACACAACCAAAAGAATAAAATCACAGTAAAGTTTTTATGTTTCAAGCCAGTGAACATAGGGAAATGCCAGTTTATGGCTTAAAGCAAAGGTATATCGACTAGCTCGAAGCTGTTCCATGTGAATGTAAAATTCTCAAACCAAACATATATACTTTAGAAAGTACTAAAGTAGTGATAACAAAAAGAAAACTGAGAAAGACATCATAGTCAAGTCTCAAAAAGCCTACGAGTCAAAGATTGCTGTAAAAATAAAGATTTCTTAAAAGTGCATGACCAAAAACATGTGAAGAGAATTGAAGTGATGAGTGATCATGTTTCACCATTAAATTTACAAGCAGTAAAATTCCATTTCCAACTTCAGGCCACAATCTACAATCTTTTTACTGTGGTATACACAACAATCTAGCACAACTAATACCATCCAAATAAACTGTTGACATATTTAATCATCCAATTTTTATGATCAGAATAACCCTATTTAGTCACGTGTTTAGATAACATCAAGGTAACAATGTAGCATATAAATACATATTTAGCCACTTTAATTTATGCTTGACTAGGTGAATTAGACTAATGAGCACTATTAGTACTTACTTATCCATTCTAGTCTATGTTCTTTTGGGTCAAACTTAGCCATTTTAGTTTATGTTTGACCTTTTTAAGGTCAATCGATCATTGATGAGTGCATTCCTCATGCTGTAGTTGGTTATTTGAGACAACAGTAGCAATTAGAGTAGTAAATATAAGCCAATTGTGATTGATACAAACACCATATATTGAACCAGTAACCAAATGCACTAGTAAAACTTACATTAGCTTCGGTAGAATTTCATAAATCCCAACTCCACTACTTCTTTTTAAGCTTTCAAAACTTGTCATTCCTAGCTCCACACCACACACCATAACCATCATTGGAAATAATACAACCATCCGAGTGGTCAATAAGTAGTGTTTCGATGTAAGGGCAAACGAAGAATGAACTAGTTTCTCCATTAATCCCAAAATTATTGATGTGAGCAAGCTCTTCGTACTTTGTAGATTCCATTATAGGTTCACCATTCTTCCTGAATCCCAATAATGTCATTGTCGATAAATCAGGTATGTTGATTGTGAACAACTTTTTAAAAGATGTCATAACACCACCCTCCTCTCCCATCATCCATATGCCATAAACTAGTCCATCATTGACCTCATTAGTGTATGCAGACACAACAAGAGACTCGTTTAGCTCAGAAATAGAGATATCTTGTGGAGCATGTTTTGCTATACTATCCGAGAGGTGTACCTCTTTAAATTCATGGGAATCAAATCAAATGACAAGATCAAATGCTTACATTGGAATACACCATCATAAACAACAATCCTATCATAAGCAACCCAATAAATGAACCTATCTATAGCAACTCGAGTTGACGATTCAAGTCTAACTGATTCACGAAACACATTGATACTTGGTGTCATTTTCCAAAAGATTATAACTATCACGATGACCGAATACAAAAATCAAAAGCTGATTTTAAGAACCCTTAACAACACTTGATTCGAATGTACCGTAATAAACACATACACCAACTGGAAGGCTTCAAAAATAGCTAACAATGTATCTTCAATTATTCATCAACACGTCATTTTAATGATATATGAACGACCTCATTGGCCTAACTATAAGTAGAAGTCAATTTATGAGCAAAAGAAGGTTTATTCGCGTGATGAATAGCTAAAATTATCATACAACATAGAAAGTTGCTTATGAACCTACATGAATGTGTTTTTTTTACATATATTTGAGATGATAACCGTAATAACCTTTGTTCAAAATTGCAATTTATAACGTGTGCACTATAAAATCATGACATTTTATATCTATACTACATATAAAGCAAAAACCTGATTTTCGATCTCTTCATTGAATGCAATTATTTTAATTAATAAAAATTCTTATGTATATTGTACAACATTTTATGCAAATAATAAAATTCTGCCACACATCTCTTTCTTCATTCAATGCAAAAAATTAAGTAATACAATTATTGATGTACATTGTACAATCTTTAATGCAAACAAAAAAGTTAAAATTCGATAATGCAATATGTATAATTAATCAATTCACAACACATACTTATTGACTGATGAACACATTTAATGTTATTCTTAAAACACTCATTACTAATTAATGTAATTTTTTAAACACGCCTAAAATGAAAATTACTTGTTATTATACACATTGTACAAACTAGTTAAACATACAAAGCTTTATACAATTTATATGCTAATACATATAGTTTTGAAAGCCGGACTGGGCCAACGGGTTTAACCGAGAACATAACTGGTCATCGATTCAGCTAGCAAATAAAAGCCGCCTGAAAACAAACCGGAGAGAACCGGTTAGAACCTATAAAAATAGGCGAACCGGGCCTGGTCGGGGTTATTTTCCTTTTGTTTTTCTCTGATTAATCACAGGGTACCCGCCGCCGCAACGCGCGGGTACCCTGCTAGTACCTACTAAAGAGTAATTACTACACGACTTCAGAAAATTCAACGAGAAATTATACCTAACTGATTTTTATGTAGACTTTGAGTTTTATACGTTCTTGGTTTTAGGAACAAGAAAATCGCACTTTAAAAAAATACAAGCCGCAGTAAAAAAGTTGCCCGTCGCAATGCGCGAGTCGATTCTTCCTCGTTATAAACCTATCTTCATAAATTCTTTAGTTAACTGTATTTTTGTATTTTTGGTCCCTGGTCTATAGTCTATTATACATTTCATTTTCAGTTCAAATTTTTAATAGCGATTGCTGAATGTTTCTGAGTTGACGTAGGTTGAATATATCTTTGTTTTTTTGTAACAAAAAAGATTCTTTCAGAGCTCGCCGTGTCTAGAAATTATTTCAGAATGTTCTTATTTTTCTAAGGAATAAATAATTAGTGAATAAGCAACAGTTTGTATATTGCAAGTGTTTGCTTGTATAACACTAAACCAATGGAAAAAATATAATATTGGTTTTATCACCAGAACTTACATGGTCAACAACTGTGACTTTGAAATTGTGGTCAGCAACACAACTTGTGTCGTCCCCACAATTGCTATGCACAAGCAAACCTTAAATCATATGCAGTTTTGTTTAGCAGGTGGAGTATTTAAAAGACCCGACTTTTAATTTATAATGTTCTGCTTATATAACGAATGGTTACACAGCGTGGGGTATCTAACCAAATAAATGTCATGGCAGTTTCTCGCCTGTTCCTGTTAAATCATGTACGTAATATAGCGGTGAAACAATTGTCAGTGGTTCAGGAAGGGAATTTGATTTAAATGGAATGATTATGTATGTTCTGCTACATGTTTTTGGGTATACAAATCAGCAATCTCAATACGGTGATCATGTAAAGGATGGTGAGTTGCTTTATTGTGAATACTTAACAACGATGATATACTCGACAAGGAATCACACAACAATACCCAAAATAAAAAAAAAAAAAACGTTTGCAATACACATTACTCTTTTCGTGACATCGTTCTGAGTCCAAACAAGTAAGCTTTAGAACTCAGAGTCACAGACTTGACATGTCATTTTTGTCAACTGCAATGTTTCATAAAATGTTTTTTCTAAGAAACCAGCTTTTCCAAAGAACTGGCCAAGTTCAATCAGTTTTTTCTCAAAGCCAGCTTCTAGTGAATAAGTTGGTTAGTTCAACCGACCGAGGTTTTAAAACATAGCTACAAAACATAACACTATTCCAAATTTCGTGTCTTTCGTCTTGATTCAACAATTGTAATGGTTTTAGACAACTTGATTCATATGTACTCTTTTCGTAACCCCTATTACGTAAGGGGGACCTTCGGCGGGATAAAAGAGAGTGCGGGAAAAGCAGCTACAGATACAGGACAAAAGAAGGAGTGGCGCACTTAGAGTCAAAAAGTCCATCGTAGCGCAAAAGAGCATCCCGCAGAAAGAGGATCCGTCATTGAACATACTAAAAATCTTGTGAACTCACCTTAGAAAAGGTTTAGAACATACTCAGTTGGTTACTATATTCAAAACTGCCCATTTAATGATCGAAATAACCCAATTCAGTCACGTGTTTAGATAACATCAAGGAAACAATTTAGCACATAAATACTTATTTAGCCATTTTAGTTTATGCTTGACTCCTCTAAGGTGAACTAGACTAATAAGCACTTTTATATCAAGCTACAGGATAAATGTTCAGCCCAGAAGTACTTACTTAGCCATTTTAGTTTATGTTTGACTTTTTTTAAGGCCAATTGATCATTGAGGAGTGCATTCCTCATGACTGTAGTGGGTTATTTGAGACAACAGTAGCAATTAGAGTAGTAAGGATAAGCCAATAGTGATTGATACAAACAGCATATATTGAATAACTAACCACATGCATTGGTAAGACTTACATTAGCTTCGGTAGAATTTCATAAATCCTAGTTCCATAAATCCAAAGATCATTGATGTAACTGTAAGCTTTATTGTATATAAGGAAAGTTCTAGGGCGATCGTTAAATCTTAAATCTTTTTAACCCTTTCAGAAACTCTCCAAGGATGTTTAAAAACTTCTTGAAAGTATTTTTCTTAATAATAAACAGACACGTACCATTTTAAAAGGTGAACTTTGTGTCATAC
Source organism: Tanacetum coccineum (assembly GCA_026074375.1). Taxonomy (NCBI): domain Eukaryota; kingdom Viridiplantae; phylum Streptophyta; class Magnoliopsida; order Asterales; family Asteraceae; genus Tanacetum; species Tanacetum coccineum. The sequence continues at coordinate 13,033 of BQNB010107880.1, read as the reverse complement.
ATGAAACGAGGACAAAGAGAAGGACATGAAGTCAATTACTGCATAAAAAGCGCCAAGCTGATAGGATGCGGTTATCGTTGTGCATGGTATCATGAAACATTTCGAGTGCAGCAAACTGTTCGTCGGTGCCTCCTTTAGAGTATCCATAAAGGTTTCACCACTCTCTTGTATCCCAATACGTTAACTATCAGAACAATCATCAGGTGTGTTAATGTTTGAATACTTTGTAAAAGATTCATAACACCACCCACCATACGCCAACATCCCATACACGCCAATAACCTTGTCCATCATTGACCTCATTAGTGAATGCAGACACAACAAGAGACTCATTAAACATAGAAATGGAGATATCCCTGTTTGCTATACTATCCGGGAGGTTTACCTCTTTAAATTCATGGGTAATCAAATCAAATGACAAGATCAATTTCTTAAATTGAGATACACCATCATTACCAACAATCCTATCATAAGCAACCCAAAAAATAAACCTATCAATAGCAACTTGAGTTGAGTATATAAGTCTAACTGATTCACGAGGCAGATTGCTACTTGGTATCATCTTCCAAGTCTTGGAGCTCAATGTAAAAACTTCAACTTCCCAAGGTATGTTATTTGTATCTCCTATATCTAAAACCCTTTCAATATACGACATTCTAACAATAGTTGGATCATAAGTTGAAGGACAAACCCCAAAACCAAGAGTAGTAAATTGCATATGGTCAGGGGAGATCGGGGAGTTGTTGAGCAAACGGGGCACAACAATACCAACAGATTTCCCGATTGATGGGTTCCAAATAACAACCATCTTTGTTCTCGATCTGTAATCGTGAAAACACCACAAACCACAAGAGCTACCAATTACTTTGGAATATTTTAGGTGTTTGACGAGGTCAGAAACATTTGGAGGAAAGTCTTGTTGTTGTTGGGAGAAAGTGACATCATCTATAAAAGAAATATACTTGAACTCAAGAGGATTAATAATTTCTTTGTACCTTAAAAGCAAACGATGCGGCTGGCTTTGTCGGACTCCGTAAAAAGCGATAAACTCAGGGCTGTCGATGAAAGACATCCATCGTTTCGAAACTGACCTGAATCGAATCAATGCCTTAACATCCACAGTTTCAGAAACCTTTTTAATGATTTCCAATTGGATTTCATAAGGAATGTTGTCTGACATTTTGAGGGTTTGTTAGGGTTTCTGAAAAAAGTGAGTGTGTTTTTGGAATGTGGAAATTTGGGGACGTTACTTTCAAGGTTTGGCCTAACACAGTCCTTTAAACTTTAAATTTGTTTGGGCTAAAGATAATTGTTGTAATCCATTGAAAACCTTTGAAAAGGTTCATTAATAACCGAAAAAATCGAAAACCGAAACCGAACTGAACCGAAAACAACCAAATTGAACTAATAAGCGAACCGAATTTGCCAAAACCGAACCGAACCGAACTACGAATTCGGTTCTCGGGTTGGATATGGGTTTGACAGTCTAAACCGAAAACCGAATTCATATAAATATATATTTTTTATATATTTATATATATAAAAAGATCAATAAAATTTTATATATAAAAAAATTTATATTTATATTTATATATATAAAAAGATCAATAAAATTTTATCCTAATATTAAAAAACACTTTTTATGTTTGAAATAATTTTTTTCTAAATATATTTGTATATAGTGTGGTGTTATATTGAGAACCCATTTTATGTGCAGAACTCTACAGAACTATTTTAAGTTAATCTGATCCATTTGATGAGTTAATCAAAGGCTAAGATTAAATGTGCCAAAATTATAATTAAGGAAAAGATGAGAGTAAAATTTTCAATTAAACAAAGTGCAAAAAGGGTATTACAGGCACTCCACTTTAACTAAATAAAATGATTTTCGCATATATTCATTAAAACCCGTCATAATTAACTGCTTCTTTTTATCTCTCTTCCACTTTCTAAAACCTAGCAATTACTTTCACAGCCTCCATTAAAAAATCCAGATCCAAAATCGATCTTTTATCATGTATAATCGTTTGTTTCTGAAACAAAGAAAACCAAAAACATATTGGGTCTAGCCATTGGCTTTCCGCAACACTCACTGGTTCTTCTTTTTAAATCAATAACCATCGGACCCTTTTTTGTTAATTTTCAAATCGAGTGAAGAAAATACATGGATGCCACCATCAGGTAAATTTTAATATTTAGTTTATATTTTATGATTTGTTTTCCACATCAATTTCAATAATAAATCAAATTTGAATCTTGTTTATTTAGTTGTAAAAACAATCACATGGCTATCCATGTACTTGATTGAGGTTGTTATTATTGACTCAAAATAGTACCTGGCGATTTCAATGATTTAATTTGAGATGGGGTCTTTAAAAATGATTTGATTTTTGTTTATGCTCATTCATATTGATTAGGATGAATTTGTAAAATGGTTTTTTTGATATATGGTGTTTATCATGTTTATGCTCGTTCTTTATAAACACCCCTGTTAATTGTTTTATGTGACCTATTCTTGATTGCACAACTTCTATATTAATTGTTTTATGTGACTTATAATTTGATAGTAAACCTGCAAGTGAAATAAACGATCAATTTTGGCCCGATCAAATGAAACAGAAGTTGCAACTATTAGTAAATTGTTTAATGTCACATGATGTTTTTGTGTATATTAGTAGTGGAATGTGTCACATTGGCCAAGTCTGCATACTAGTAACTTAGGCACTTGATTTATGATCTTAAAAACATGTACGTTCTTCAGTATTAGAACTTTCGATGAGATGTGAATAAAGTTTAATATAGTGGTTTGTTTGAATTACTTGTTGAGATATAAAGAGTTTTTTGTTTTGTTTTTATATATGTTACAGTGGGGATGACTCAATTATAAAAAATACTGTGATGGAGACGAGGAAGATGATCGACGCTTGCATTTTTGTTTTCAGAAGTCACGCATATATGTTTTCGGAAGGCGTGCATATATGTGTCACGAATTATAGTCATGGACTCAGACTCATGGGTCACAAATTATTACCGGGAGGATATTGGTTTGCTTTTGTTACCGGTACGGGTACATATATGTGTCTGGACATATATGTTTTTGTATAAGTTTTAATTTATCAAGTTTTATGAGTAACTTAACATGGTATAATCGTTATTTTTATAGATTTATAGCAGTGGGATGACTCAATTATAAGAAAGATGGTGTATGATGAAGATGACCCACAAATACACTTGTTTTTAGAAGTCGCGCGCATATGTTCTCGGAAGGCGTGCATATATATGTTCTTCGAAGAGTACATCTATGTTCTTCGAAGAGTACATCTATGTTCTTCGAAAAGTACATATATGTTTTTCAATGACACCCACATCTATATTTGTATTTAAATTGTATTTTATTTGACATCAAATTTTGTATATATTATTTATGTTTTTTGTTTGTTATATTTAAGTCTAGAGAAATTACCATAGAAACATATATGCAATTACTTTTTACAAACACAGATGAAGTTTAAATAAATAGTACTCCAATAACATATGTGCAATTAACTTATTAAACAAAAGACATGTTCATATCACCTTTAAAATTGCAAAAAATAAAAAGGAAAAAACTATTATTTTAAAAAAGTTAGTTTCCTTTCATGGATAAAAAAATATATAAATTTTACAATATAAAAAAAGTCACATATGCACGTAATTTTCAAAAAAACATATATGTAGAAAAAAATGTAAAATTTGAAAAAAAAAAATCTAAAAATTAAGGGAATTAAAAAAAACGTTTCTAAATAAAAAAAAGTCAAAAATAAAGTGAAAATGTATTTTTACTATTATACCCTTTTGAATTAATTAAAAACATTTAATAATACTTAATTCTTATTGGTCCAAAAGAGTTCTGTAGAGTTCTGCACATAAAATGGGTTCTCAATATAACGCGCCCCTTTGTATATATATATATATATATATATTTTTAATAAATTGTGTAATTCAGGTAAACCCGAAAACCGAACCGAACTATGATTCAACCGAACCGAAAACCGAATTTGAATTCGGTTTGGGTCAGTATATGGGTTGACCTTAAAAAAACTTTTAACCGAACTAACCGAACCAAACAAACCGAATAACCCGATAATCAAACCGATCAACACCCCTACATTAACGTACCAATTGACTTATAAAGTTTTCTTTTTATAATGCAAATAAAATTACTATTGTTGTTAACCTATATCATTATATATATATACTATATTAGGGTTAAAACTACGTAGTTTTGACCCTTGCTACAGTAACCATTTTTTTGGGCTCCCATTTTGGCCCAATCCATTTGGTTTTTTTTTTTATTTCTTGGCCCAGCCTGTTTGGTTTTTTTTTCCTTTTAAAGTATGCAACATAAAAAAAAAAACTAATCGGCTCAAAATAAGAAAAAAATTACAAAAGTACTTATTTATTTAAATAAAAAAATACCCGCGACATGAGGCCCAACACATACGCCCATATAAAAAAAACTATTAAACATTTTTTTTTCTTTAAATTAGGTAACATAAAAAAAATTGCTCGGCACAAAATAAAAATTTTTTTAAGAAATTTTTTACAAAAGTACTTATTTATTCAGATAAAAAAATACCGCCAACATGAGGCCCAACACATACACCCATATAAAAAAACTGTTACACATGAGACCGAAAAAATAAACGCGTAAACTAAACATTTTTTTCTTTCTTTAAATTATATACATATACTATATTTGGTTTAAAACTACGTCGTTTCGACCATGTTTGCTACAGTAGCTACAGTAACCGGCCCATTTGACTTTTTTTTAAGTAGGCAACTTAAAAAAAAAAATTGCTCGGCACAAAATAGAAATTTTTTATACTAAATTACTGATTTATTCAGATCAAAAATTATTCGCGCCATGAGGCTCAACACATAAGCTCATATAAAAAAAAACTATTAAACATGAGACCGAAAAAATAAACCCGCTAAAAAAATTGCTCAGCACAAAATAGGAAAAAAAAAATATAGATTTATTCAGATAAAAAAATACCCACGACATTACGCCGCCCAACACATAAGCCCATATAAAAAACTATTAAACATGAGACCGAAAAAATAAACCCGCAAATAGATTTATTCAGATAAAAAAATACCCACGACATGACGCTCAACACATAAGCCCATATAAAAAACTATTAAACATGAGACCGGAAAAATAAAGCCGCACAAAAAAAAATTAACGCCCCGCATCAACGCGCGGGCAATCATGTTTAAAAAAACACCCACCCCCCCCCCCCCCCCCCCGACCCCCCCACAACCTATCGCCCCGCTCAAGCCTTGCGGGGGCAATATGGTTTAAAAAAAATACCCACATCTATGATAAAAGAAACACCGCCCCGCAGCAACGCGCGGGAAACTATGCTTGTTGTATACTATACTAAGAATGAAAACAAATACGACACCTACCATTGTCGTTTTGTATGTGGGCTAATGTTGCCTATATGTATTGGCCCATTTTTTCTTGGCATACTTCCGGTTGTTTTGTTTACTTTTTGTTATATGTGGAAATAATAAAAGATACAATGCTAATATTGGATTCAGATTTCAAAAGCACTCAACGTTTTCAAATAATAACAAGCAGGTTTACCTGCGCGTTGCTGCGTGACGTTAATTTTTCGCGCGTTGTTGCGGGCTATTTTTTTTTTTTTGCGGGTTTATTTTTTCGGTCTCATGTTTAATAGTTTGTTTTTTTGCTTACATGGGCATATGTGTTGGGCTTTATAATTAAAGGTTTTTTTTTGCTCTACGGGTTTTTTTCTTTCAAATATAATTTTATGGGATAATGCAATTTAAAGATGTACGTTTGTGGCCCTGTCGATTATTATTAAAGTTATTAGGTATCGAAAATGGTTCCGATGGTATTTTTTTATCTGAATAGATCGGTACTTTTGTAACATTTATTTTTCATATTTTGTGCGAACAATTTTTTTTTAAATTGTGCCGGCCCAAAGTTGGAGCCCAATAAACTGGGCCAAAGTGGGAGCCCAATAAAATGGTACTATAGCGCAAAAAAAAACCCAAATGAGCCGGCCCAAAAATGAGAGCCCAAAATACACTGTAGCATTTTAGGCAAGAAAATCTAACATACGAAATTGGCCAAGCCTCATACAGTAATAGTTAAAATACTAAATATTTGCAATGTACATTTGGTAACACGAAAAGACATTGCGTTAACAAACTAGCATTCGCTGCAACGCGCGGGCCGAATCCAAACTTGTTATAAAAATACTTAATGTATACTCCGTATGTCGAAGTGAGTTGCCATACTTAGAAGATATTTTAAAAATCCGTTTCTACATGAAAATGTTATATATACAAGAATATAAAACCCAATAACACTAAAAGGTAAATTGTTATTAGAGAATGTCCTACATTCGAAAAGAAATATTGTACAAAAAGAATGATAATAATCTTTACTTAGGACTCTCCACATCATTGTTTTATTGAGTTTCGTTTCAACTTGAACGTCCGAAGACCTCCCATTATAACTGCGGGCAGGGGTGAGCAGAAAAACCGAAAAAACCGAAAACGGAAACCGAACCGAACCGAAAACAACCGAACCGAACTAATAACCGAACCGAATTTGCCAGAACCGAACCGGACTGAACCGTGAATTCGGTTCTTAGATTGAATATGGGTTTGACAATTCTAGGCCTTTGGGCCAACTTGTTATTCAAGAACTGTGTTGTATATATATTTGATTGAATGAATTAAGATAATTATGGGGAAAATATTTAATTATAATAACATGGTGTTACTTCTTTAAAAACCATTGTGAAAATTTTGATGTGTTAAAACACATCTCGGGTACCTCTAATATTGCAACAAGTTTGGCTCCTCCAACCGCGGAATGGCTTAAGACGAATTAAATCGTTAAATCTTAGATCTTTTTAACCCTCTTTCTTAAACTCTCCAAGGATGCTTTGCCTTAAAAGGAGAACTTCATGTCCATAGTTACCTTGCTTAATGCTCTTGGCTTGCCTTTTAAGTAATGTTGATGCATACTTTCATCAAATTTACTCGAATAGTATAACAATTTTCAGAACATACATTTTTGGAATATTAACTTTTTAATGGAAAGAAATAATAATGCATAGAGGATAAGCAGATACCTAAACAAATCAGTTCTTGTTGTCATGATCATAAACTTTAGCCATGAGTTGGAGTGCATTCTTCTTATGTGTTACCGCACCAGGAGATTTTGAGGTATCAATTTCATGTGCTTTCACAGGTGATTCCCAATCAAACGAGTAAATAAGATTTGAAAGAGTCATTTCCATTGTTACAGCCGCCATCGGTATTCCAGGACAAATTCTACGACCAGACCCAAATGGGATCAACTCAAAATCTGTCCCTTTGTAATCAATACTACTGCCACTACCCATGAACCTTTCTGGTTCGAACTCTTCAGGTCTTTCCCAACAGCTGGGGTCTCGCCCTACTGCCCATACGTTCACGTAGACCAAAGTCTTCTTGGGTATCTCATATCCGTTTATAACACACTGATCTATTGCTTCTCGTTGGACTAATAGCGGTGTAACTGGATACAATGTCTCTTTGATTACTGCTTTTAGATATTTGAGCTTGTCAAGATCATCTTCGTACTTTTCCTTTGTTCCCGATCACATTTCTCACTTAATGTTGAATTTTCTTTAAAGACTCCGGGCCGGTTCTTTATAAGCAACACCATCGCCCACACCACAGTCGCAGCACTTGTGTCTGTTCCCCCTAGAAATGATATTACTTGTGAGAATCATCACGGTTTCACTCAAGTTCACTACTTGTTTAGTTAAAATTTGAGTCTTTATGGTATCAATCATGTTAAAAACTTCTTCTTCACGAACCCCACGAAACAAGTTAACATGTTTCACTGAGAAGAGATTAACCATGCAAATCTTTCTCATTTGTCTCCAATACTCACTGTAGGGTGAAAAAGCTAAATCTTTGTTATCGTATGAAATCTTCTTCAGGCCTGTTAACACAGGTCTTGTGCAGAAGTTCAAATCATTTGTTTTCGTTACTTCTTTGGCTATTTCAGCAGAGGACACTACGAGAGTCTGGACCATACCAAGGCGAAAGGACATTAAAGGGCCATAACGTTTTTAAAGACGCCATAAGTGGTCAGAGAGGTCGGACATATCTAATTGATGCAAGTTTCCTATTATAGGAAGTCCAGGTGGTCCGGGTGGTAGTGGAAGGAGGGTTTTTGACAGAAAGCTGGTAAGTATCGAAGGATAATGAAAAGGAAACAAAAAAGACAATAGAAAAAAAGAAGAGGATGAGAGCTGATAGTTTGTGACCAAAATGAATCCATATTGTTTAGAAAAGAGCCCATGCTTATCTTGGTGTGTCTCTCTTATAGTAGTAGATAAAATGAGATCACAAACTACATAAACTTTAATGTGTGGCCTTTGTTTTCATTGTATACAAGAAGTATAATGTACACCACAAATTGACTGAGCAAAATATATATCCAAGATAAGTTTATTTCAAGTTTGTACCAATTATTATAACTCAGTAGAGGTGGCAAATCTTGCCCATATAATAAGTTATGGGCTCTTTTAGGCACTTTTTCTAAAGTTAGAGGGCACTTTTTGCTAGGGGTGAGCAAAAAAAACCGAAAAAACCGAAACCGACCGAAAACCGAAAAAACCGAACCGAAAAAAACCGAAACCGAACTAGAAACCGGCGGTTTGGTTTTTTATTTTTTCAAAAACCGAACTTTCGGTTCGGTTTCGGTTTTGACATAAAAACCGAACCGTAAAAACCGAACCGAACCAATCCATTATACATTTTTTTTCAAATCTTCTGGTAATCCATTATACATAATACTGGGCTCCTAATGGACTAATGAGTTGCTTTTTAAAATTATTGGGCCTGAATATATAACCGGTTTACTAGAATATTTGAAAATATTGAATGTCAAAGTTTATTTTCTATAATGGCAAATATTATTGGGCCTTTTTAAGATTTAAAAATATTTGGCTCCTTTAGGCAAATTTTATTTTATATAATGGGAAAGTTAATAAAAAAAATTAATTTTTTTTTTGTTGAAGAAACCGAAAAACCGAGAAACCGAACCCGGAAAACCGATTGAAACAGAGAAACCGAACCGAGAAAAACCGACCGGTTTCGGTTATGGTCACACAAAAAACCGAACATTCGGTTTCGGTTTCGGTTTTGGCCAAAAACCGACCCAAACCGAACCGTGCACACCCCTACTTTTTGCCCATCAATTATTATTGATGGACTCTTATGGGCAAATGTAAAACATCAAATGTGCGCTTATGGGCATATGTAAAACATTAAATGGGCGCTTATAGGCGCTTATAGGCATATGAAATGGGCTAAAGGTTTTTCACGTTTCCTTTATTTTTTTATGTTATCGTCCGTTTTTAATGATTTCGCTCGTTTTTTTACGTTTTCGCTCGTTTTTTTACGTTTTCGGGCTTTCTTTTACGTTTTTTTACGTTTTGGTCCCTTTTTTACGATTTTGTCTGGTTTTTTACGTTTTCTGTCATTTTATTACGCTTATTTCGTCTGTTTTTTTTAACGTTTTATGTGCCCTTTTTTTTACGTTTTTTTTGTCTCGTTTTCTTACGCTATCATATCCGGTTTCTACGCTTTCATAACGTTTTTACCGTCTGTTTTTTTACGTTTCCGCCTCGTTTTATTAACGTTTCGTACTTTTTTTTAAACTTTTTTCCCGTCTTTATTTTTTTTTTTATTACGTTTTCCGCCATTATTTTTATATACGTTTTCGCCCGGTTTTTACGTTTCTGCCCGGTTTCTTACGCTTTCGTACGTTTTTTTACGTTTTCGTCTGTTCTTTTTTATCTTTTTTTACGTTTTCGTACGTTTTTTACGTTTTCGTCCATTTTTTTACGATTTCGTCTGGTTTTTTACGTTTTCGTCTCTCTTTTACATTTTCGCTCGTTTTTTACGTTTTCGCCCGGTTTCTTACGTATTCATCTCGTTTTTTTTACGGTTTTTGTCCAGAAAACACAGACGTTTTTTGTTTCAAGCCGGTGAACATACGGAAATGTCAGATTATGGCTTATGTAATAAGTTATAAATATCATAGTTTCACTATGGGAACTCATATAAAAGGTATATAGTCGAGCTCGAAACTATTCCATGTGAATGCAAAATTTCAAAAGAGTAGAGAAACCGCAGCACTTGCAATCGCCAAGTTGATCAATTTAAATTCAACATAGTTTGAACAGCAACATATAAAAATAAACAAAGCTTAAAGCTAAATAAAGTACAACTAAATCCTACATATATGCATGTGTTTGTACGTATGTCTCTTTCTAACGGGAAGAATTGTTCTAAGGATGAAACTGATATTTATTGTTCGGTAAAGTCAACTTTTTACTGATACTGTCTTAAATACTTGGTACAATTCGCTAAAATGAAGTCTTTTATCATTACAAACAATAGCGATTGCTGAATGTTTCGGAGTTGACGTAGGTTGAGTATATCTTTGTTTTTTGTAACGAGATAAGATTCTTTCAGAGTTCTGTTGTATCTAGAAATTCTTTCAGAATGTTCTTGTTTTTCTAAGGAACAAATAATTAGTGAACTAGCAACAGTTTGTATTGTAAGTGTTACTTGTACAACGGGAAAAATATATATTATATGGTCAACAATTGTGTGATTTGAAATTTGAAATTGTGGTCAACAACACAACTTGTGTCGTCCCCACAATTGCTATGCACAAGCAAACCTTAATGATAAGCAGTTTTGTTTAGCAGGTGAAGTATTAAAAAGACTTCACTTTTGGTTTTATGATGTTCGGCTTGACTGCTTATATAACGAATGGTTACACAGCGTAGGATAGCTAACCAAATAATTGTTATGTCAGCTTCTCGCATGTTCCTGTGTTAAATCATGTACCTAATCCAGCGGCGAAACAATTGCCAGTGGGTCAGGAAGGGAACTTGATTTAAATGGAATGATTATGTATGTTCTGCTACATGTTTTTGGGTATACGAATCAGCAATCTCAATACGGTGATCATATACACAACAATTTAGCACAACTAATACCATCCAAATAAACTGTTGTAACATATTTAATCATCCATTTTTATGATCGAACTAACCCTATTCAGTCACGTGTTTAGATAACATCAAGGTAACAATTTAGCATATAAAACTTATTTAGCCATTTAAATTGATGCTTGACTTCTTTAAGGTGAATTTGACTAATGATCACTATTATATCAAGCTAGATGATAAGTATTCAGCCCAGAAGTACTTACTTAGCCATTTTAGTTAATGTTTGACTTCTCTAAGGTCTGATCATTAAGGAGTGCATTCCTCATGACTGTAGTGGGTTACTTATTAATTTGAGACAACAATAGCAATTAGAGTAGTAAAGATAAGCCAATTTTGAATGATACAAACACCATATATTGAATCAGTAACCACATGCAGTGCTAAAACTTACATTAGCTTCAGTAGAATTTCATAAATCGTAGTTCCACAAATCCAAAGATCATTTTTAGCTCTACGTCTTGCACCATAGCCATCATTTTCTCCCTCAATAATCGTTGGAAATAATACAACCATCCGAGTGGTCAGCAAGAAGCAATGTTTCCTTGTACGGGCACATGAATAATGACTCCTTTTCTCCCTTAATACCAAGATCATTTATCTGTTCTGAGCATGGTTCATAAACTTCGAGTGCAGCAAACTCTTCAGCAAACTCTTCAGCAAACCCTTCAGCAAACTCTTCATCAGACTCTTCAGCAGACTCTTCAGCAGACCCTTCAGCAGACCCTTCAGCAGACTCTTCGGCGGACTCTTCGGCGGATTCTTCAGCGGACTCTTCAGCAGACTCTTGATCCTTCTTCCAAGTTTCCATGATAGGTTGACCACTCTTCCTGAATCCCAATAATGTCATTGTTGATGATGAATCAGGTTTTTTAATGTTGAATAGCTTTGTAAAAGATGTCATAACACCACCCTCCTCCCCCATCATCCATACGCCATATACTTGTCCATCATTGACCTCATTAGTGTATGCACACACGACAAGAGACTCATTTAGCTCAGAAAGGGAGATCTCTTGAAATTCATGGTTTGTTATACTAACTGGGAGGTGTATCTCTTTAAATTCATGGGTAATCAAATCAAATGACAAGATCAAATTTTTGAGCACTACATCATTATTAGCAACAATCCTATCATAAGCACCCCAAAAAATAAACCTATCTATAGTAACTTGAGTTGACGACGTAAGTCCTTCTGATTCACGAGGCAGATTGCTACTTGGTATCATCTTCCAAGTCTTGGTGCTCAAAGTAAAAATATGAACTTGCCATTTATCCGAATACGAGATTCCAATAATAGTTGGATCATAAGTTGAAGGACAAACCCCAAAACCAAATTGAGTCATTTTTTGAGAGGTGTTATTGGGCACAACAATACGAACCAATTTCCTGATTGATGGGTTCCAAATAGCAACCATCTGGATGTTATGTAATCGTGAAAAGACCACAACCCCAGAGCTACCCAATACAGTTGTAATGGTTTATTGAGATACGAGTTGAAGGAACAGTGTGGAGATGAGCCTTCTTTTAGGAGGAAAGAAGGACATCATCTATAAAACAATTCATATGCACTGTATTCTAGAAACAGACCCGGTGATTTTGGTCCTTAAATAGCAAACGACCGCGGCTGAGTTCGGGGCGCCGTAACTCGCAATGAATTCAGAGCTGTCAAAAATAAAAGGATTCCATTTTCGAAACTGATCTGAACCGCAACAATGACTTGACATCAGGAATCCGTTTGATGATCTCTCGCTGAATCTGGAGAGGTATATATAAACAAAACTTTAGTCGTCGCTTATAGCACAACATCTTTGTGATCTCCGACAAACCTCAAGAATTAATGTGAATTTGCAACGAGGATACAAATATAAATAAGACTTTGGGCAGGAGAAGGGAAGATGTCGAGGGATTGTATTCTAAGGTTTT
>BQNB010107879.1:5792-23069 GCA_026074375.1 Tanacetum coccineum | reverse complement strand
CCCTTAAGACCAATCTATAATTTAAACCGATTATTAACCCCCTCTTTCAGAGATCTCATATTTTTTAAGTATTTAATGTGACAAAGGTAGTAATCTGGTTAATTCCTAAACTAGGGATAGATGTCAAGCTACCCTAGTACCCCACTAACCCCAAGTTTAACATGGTAAGTTTTATATCAGGATTAAAAAGATCTAAGCCACCCTCTATACTACCAAGACATGGGGATCAATGAAAGGCTATAAGGATATCTAACAGAACCATAATTAAACAGGAAATCATAATCACAACACTAGTAACTACATGGTTAAGCCAGCACAAGGAGTGCTTAGCCGCTTACTGTAACAGCAATGCAAGAATTAATGAATAAAGACATGGATTGAATCATCATAATTCTTATAGAGAATGAAATGAATGATTAAGTACAATAAGTATGATAGTGGCTTCTCCCTTGGACCTTCATAGAAATGCTTCAAACCTTAAGGGTTTGGTTCACCCCTTAGAATTATGTGTGAAGTGATGGTGGTGAGTGATGCTGAATGAGCCAGAGGAGGGCTATATTTATAGGATTCAAAAGGTTTATGGCGTAATCCTTATGGGATGTTACGCTGTAACCTTGCTATGTAAGTGATGAGGTGTCATTTTATACACTTTTTTGGGGTTGTTTAACCTCCTAAATCATGGGTTTATGCCCAAAATAGGTACTTAATCTTTCCTTTTCATGTATTTAGCATTTGGAAGGCATTTGGAGGAAATACACGTGACTTGGGCTCATTTGGAGAAGAAACGGACAAGACTATGAACCTATACCAACATCTCTCAAGAATTTCTACTCAGAAGCTAGAAAGTTACTAAAACCCTTTTGAGGTGTTTGAATTTTTGATTTCAAGGAATACATGCCAGAAAGTTACTAAAACCCTTTCTGTTTTTGGTGATTTAAAGTAATCTGTGATATTAGGGTTTTTGTACAAATCTTATAATGAAAACCCTAGATGTTTTGTGATGGTGCGTGATAACATGAAGGAAGCAGCTTGGTGTTGTTTGGGTTCGTTTCATGGAAGCTGCTTGTTTAATTCGATGGGATTAGGGTTGTTGTTAAACCCTAATAAAATGGAACGTTTATTATGTTTTATTTGTTTCTGTCATGTCGATGATGGCTGTGTATTCATGGTTATGTTCATAGAGAGCAGGATTTAAAAACTCTAATTCATGAAGTTGAAGATGATAAATGAGCGACAGCAGGTGGTATTGTTTTTTAAATGGAGGATTGTTCATGGCTGTATGGTGTTTATGAAGAAACAGCAGGTGTGATCAATATGGGTCTAATGATGGTGCGATTGATGTTCATTGATTGTGGATCTGATATTGATAGTTGTTCGGATGAAGATGTGTGATTAGCATGTTGCTTGTGGTTACGTTAATACTGCTGTTCTTTTAATCGTTTGTACTGCTGCGTGTTTGGAACTTAATACTGGTAGAGTATTGAGTTAATACTGCTCGCCCATTCTTAATACTGCTGGATTAGTGACGACTTAGTAACAGAATAGCGACAGAAAATTGTGTCACTAACTGATTTGGGAGGAAGGAGTATCTAAATAGTGACACTTTAGCGACAGTTTAGTGACAGCTTTGGGACAGAAAAAGTGTTGCTATTTGGTTTGAATGTTAATTCTGCTAGCATTACTCGGTTAAGTCTGCTGGGCTTATGGTTAATTCTGCTAGCTTTGTCCGATATGGGACAACACGGACACATTTGGATCTCGAACAATGATGAAATAATGGTTTGTTTTGGAGAGTATTATGAAGACATTTGATGCAATGGCTTTTTAATCAATTATGTGACAAGGGTAACCTTTTTGTTAAAAAGCGCGTTTTGGGAGGCAACCCAATATTTACTTTTATCGCATATTAGGAGTGTCTTATGTGTTTCAATTCTTTATTATTTGTTTTATTATGTTTGAACTATCTTGTAATCATGCTTTGTATTGTTTTTAACCTCCTCTTAATTTCAATCAAAGGTATTTTTCAAACAATAAGTGTAGGGGAATCTATTCGGTTTTTAAACCAAATTCAAACATGTTAAATGAATTGCTTATATTAATTCGCGTCAGTTTCGAGTCATATGAGTAAATTGTCAAATCTCAAGTTTTATGCAGCTATTTGTATAGGAATTAACTTATGGAATCAAGTGCAAGAAATTTTTCAGCAAAAACAAAAATTTCATTTTCACAGAACGTGGAGTCGGCGTCACGATTTACATGTGACGCCGTCACCACGACACCTATGACGGGGTTAGGATTTTCCTGACGGCGTCAAACGCCCAGGTCCAGGAAACTTAAAGTTTTTAATTATTTTTGAAAATAAAACTTGCATAACATTTAAAATATGAAATCTTCTGTCATAAACCTGTAAAACCGATAAGTTTGACAATTCTCTCATCTTATCTTTACTGCTTTATCAAGTCAAACCCTAAATTCATATTGAATATTTGTATATCGCACATTTTATGCTTGGTATAGTTGTATTTGTCTTTGATTACAGGTTATATTTGATGAGAAGAAGCTTGGAAATTCTTAGGAAGTTTCATTAGACACTTCTAGGAGGACGATTTAACCAGTTATCGCATGTTTCTTCTCCATTATTGACCAAACCAGGGGAGTACTAGTTTTTTTTCCTTGTTTTCGTTTCCCTTTATTTGTTTTTACGAGTACCTTTATAGAACATTGGGGATAATGTTCAACTTAAGTGTAGGGGGAAAATAAGCCTTAGAAACTATTCTTTCATTTTCTATTTGCTTTGTCCTTAAAATGATGGGTAATATATCGAAACATAGCATAAGAGGTGATTTTAACCCAAATTTAAAATTTTTTATGACACATACCGACGAAAACCAAGTATTAAGAGCGTCTCATGGATAGGAATTTATATTACTAGCACAAAAACCCTCAAATTCCACCCCTCAAAATGTAAGGTTCACCCTTAGATGTTATACCTTTAGCTTGTTCGAGTTAAGGAGTGAGCAATCATGTGTGTCTATTTCGTCGTTACGGATGTGTATGCGTGGTTTGTCGCCTTTTCTGGAACATTGGTATTGGTTACTTTAGGATTATGAGAGTGTACCAGTAGTATATTGATAACGCCTAAATTATACATGTTTTCGGCGGCTTTATTTGCATTTATTTGATCATTTCTCATGAAATTTCGGTACTTAATCAAGTATATTTGCTATTATATGTTATAGGTATGTGTCATGGAAGAAAACAAAAGAATACACGAAGATAAGAAGCTTAAACGAAGAAATAAACTCAAGATAAAGATATCCCGACACCTGTCCACTGTTTTGGTCATAACTAGAGCATACGAACTCGGATTGAGTTGATTCAAGCGGCCACAGAAAGAGAATTCAATTATCTACAACCAAGAAAGAGGCCAACTGCTAAGATATTATCAAAATTGCCGGTTTTTCAAATGAGTGCAACATACTTTATGATGATTCATTTAATTCACGAATCTGGTCCAAAATCCATCCACATACATCTCCAACTTGGTCCCCAAGTTATCTCTAGCCTATAAATACCTCCCTATGATGCCTTGGACGAAATCATCTCTTATTATATCATAACATACAAATCTCAAGAAGAAGATCCAAGAAAAGGCCAAAGTACGGCGCACTTTTCTCTAGTGCGCCGCACTTCTGATCGAGTTCCCAAAACCGCCACACTATATTTCTTGTGCACCACACTTTCGTTCAAACTTCCCAAGGAAACTGTTAAAGTCCTAATAAATGCTAAGTGCATTAACTCCCTAAGTGCGCCGCACTTTTTCTCAAGTGCGCCGTACTTCTACCCGAAATCAGAATATAAACAGAGAAGGATTTCTCTCATTTTACATACACCTCCACAACAATTCTCTCATCATCCCACACCATCTAATCACGAATTTCAAGGGTGGTGACAGATCCTTAAGGGTTCGGGTCAATTGGATTCAATAGCTTGGGTTTTATTATAGTTTTTGTTTGGGAGAACTAATTGTCGAATCGTTGATCGTGTAAATGTAGGTATAATTTCTACAACTCTTTTAATATGAAGTATTCTGAATTCATAATGAATGTTATGTGTTTTGTTACTTTTATTATGGAGTTGTGTTCTTATGTTTGTTTTGGCATAATGTGATCTTGGATATAGAGCGTTTGGATATGTGTTTATTGAAATGGTTAAACATGATCTTCTAAGTGTAAAGTTTTATCATTCTACTTAATATATTGGTTATAATAACTTACAAAGGCCGAAAGGATTTGTTGTTATTAATCGATATAATCACTAGTTATATTTAAAGGCCGAAAGGATTTATAACTTGTGATAACTCTATTTTCTAAACTTATACACTATTCCAAACACATCATTATCAAAGTGATCATTGCCTAAACAAACATATCTTAATCATTTGATTGAATCATCCTTTTATTGCTTTCTTTGCATTATTCGATATATGCTCGTCTTGGTTAATTTGATCCGTGACAATCATCTTAGCCTTAGCACCTTAATTACAAATTGTGAAAACTTCAATTCCCGTGGAACGACCTGGACTTACCTAAAGCTATACTATACACGAACGGGTACACTTCCCGAGTGTTGTGTTTTTAGTAAAATCGGTATTTCTAGTATTATAAATTTAAAGCTTGGAAAACACACATCAAAGTTTTTGGCGCCGCTGCCGGGGAATTGTTTAAGTTGTTATAGTTTGTTGCTTATTTCTGGTGCTATTTTGTTTCTCAAAAAATTTCAAACCCGCCGTACCATTTTCTGGCAAACGGAAACCAAAAAATCATTTTTCTCCAGGTCAAGCAATATGTTCAAATATCAATACGTTATCTATTTAACGTACTATTTATAACGTTTTTATAAAACAAACCTTATACGTTAACATTTAAACCAAAACCCTAATCATATGTAATATTTTTATGCAATTCAAAGGTAAAGATTTCAAGGCATGTGTACAAATTTCTAATGCATCATAATTTGAATATCCTTTCCCACCAAAACCCTAGTACAACTTCTTAAAGCTTAATATACAACCCGGTTATGCATAATATTCAAATTTAGCCGTTTTCCCTCTTAAAATTTATAGCATTCATACCTCCTTTCTTGCCTTGGGGTACATGTTCTCTTAAGCACAACATTCAACCATGTTCCCTCTAAACTATGAGTACAACTCTTTAAGCACAAATGTATAAATAGGACATAGCATAGAATTCAAATTTCCCATTTTCCCTCCAAATTTCTTCTAGTTTCGTACAACCTTTTTAAGCTCATGTTGCAAGCCTCCAATGCACACTTTTCTCTTAAACCCTAACCTTAACTAGTCCTACACTAACCCTAAAACCTAAACCCTAATCCTAAACCTGAAAACCCTAGCAAAACACGTTACACCACTTAAACTTTGTTCATACTTTCAGATTCTGATTCATTGATAAAAACATAGATCTGGGAAATATCAGTAGGGCATTGGGTATTAAGTAAAAATACTAGGTTGTAGCCCTATGTCTTGTGATCATTTTTCCGATTGACTCGACCCGATTTGATGTCAGATGAATTAGTTATAGCCAAAATGGCAAAGGTATGCGAATTCTGCACACATGTAGTAAATGGCTGTTATCTTTAAATTTTTGTATAGTGACCCCTAAATATGTAAAACTAAAAGTTATAGAGGACTCAAATATCTAACCATGCTCACTGGTTTGAGCTTAATCGGAATTACGGTTTGTAAATGACAACCATTTTATCGGGACTGATGTTGGCTGTCCAAAAACAGCCATGAACTTGACCCATAATCACCTTTTTGCCCCAAGCAACACCATTGGGCACCACTCCAACATCTTGTCCACCACTCCACCAACCTTGGCCACCACTCCATGCTATACAACTTGGTCTCCAAGCCTTACAACCTTGGGCACCACTCCTCGTACCATATATAAAGTTCGCTACATGCATGCATTTCAACTCACCATTCAAACTCAATATTTATCTCAAGTCTTGTTAATAGCTGTGTTAAGGGAAGTTAAGGAAGAGGCACAACAATTCGAACAAAGGTAAGGAAAGAAGCTTTAAGTATCCTTCTTAAGGTTTTTGACTCATTCCACCATTTTCGACCCATTATAAGTTCTTGTAAATCTATCACTCATTCTATAAGCTATTCTAGATCATATATATGCTCTTATACATCCTTTTGATCATGTGAAATGAACCCTTAAAGCTCAAACCCACGGAGTTATGATTAAACCAAAGTACCCTTTTTGGATTAACGAGCTCATAAGCTCATTTCATAAGCTCCAAGCTCATAAAATTTACTTATTCTAACTTATTTTAGCAAGTTATAAGCTGCAAAATACTTTTGAGATTGAAAAATACAACTATTATGGATTTTGGACTAGAAATGAAATCGTTTTCATGCAAAGGGGTATATATTGTAAATATTGAAACTTATAAACTAGAGAGGCTGAAATGTAATATAATTAAAGTTAAAAACTACAGGGACTCGGGTTTTTTCTTGTCAACACCTAAAAGTTATGGATTTAAAGGTATAAAATTATATGTAAAGGGTTAATTTTGTAAATATATATATATCAAGGGTATATATTATCATTTTCATATTCTCAAAGGTATAAAATGTAATATTTTTATATTAATTATAAAAATATATTTAAATATTATAAGACTCAATTTTATTAAAACCCGACACATTTGTCATTATCATTCATCGATCGAAACGTTATAAATCAATTATGTTATAAAAATAGCATAATTTATCATCCACTAGCTTTTGAAGAAACCTAAAAATAATAAAATCTTATCATTTAAACTACAACGTATCACGTTACTAGGGAGTTTCATGTGAGGGGCTTCATTTGGGTAGACATTTTGACGAGTTACTAGATTTACGATTTAAAGTGTCCTAGCTCCTCAAACGTTTACTACATGACCTCTGGATTATGATAGCCAGAACAGTGATACGATGTTTTCATAAGTTAACAAACCAAAATCATTTACGTTAAACTTTATGAAATAAAGTTTGTAATATCAACAATCAAACTAAGACTTTACATATTACCCCAGGTTGCGTGACGAGACCGTTTACTCTCATTTGAATTAAATTTCAAATCAACCAACTACCTTGATAAGGTGAGTTCAAAGTCCCACCTTTACATGTTTTCTAAATCCCGTGGGGAGATACATGCTATAAATCATGAATACAAGTGTTTTACAACTGTATACTATTCTGATATATTATTGCCTAAATTGCTTTCACTGCCAATATTTCTTAATCATGAACTACTATTCACTTACGAGTGAACGTGAATATTGTGGATAGATCTATTGGGGGTGACGACTCCCGTTGGTGTACCCGTACATGGGGTAACCAAACGCACTATATTTGAGAACAAAGGATAACTTTGGCAAGTTACCTTTCCTTAAGGACAGTTGTTCCTTCAAGTCGTTAAATTGACTTCGGATGTTAATGTTTGGTTGCATGAGCTTAGGGCAATAATACTGTTTTCCATGATAATTGTATTCGTTGCAATTATTACCACTTATGATGACTTGTATTCAACTATTACATTACATACACTGTGAATTTCACTCAACTGTTGTGTTGAACATTTTAGCATGTTTATCTCAGGTAATTGAGCAATCTATGGCACGGAGTGGCATTGGACATGAGGACGTCCAAACCTGTTATCATTCAACTTTATGTTTTGAAATGTATTTTGTGACCTCTTTTGTAAAAACTCTGATGAATAATGAATGATAACTTATCTTTCAAAAATGTCTCTTTTGAGTCCTTTTCTATTATTGTGACTATGATGAAGTAATACCCCAGATTAGCTTCCACTGCTATATGTCAAATAAGGGGGTGTTATAGATTGGTATCAAGAGCCACGGTTATAGAGAACAAGGTTAAAACCTAAACTATAACTACTTTTTCTCCATCCAAGATAGTCCTCTGTGCCACTGCATTTCTGGAATAGTATGTAAACGATACATAACTATTAGACTATTATTTAAATAACTTATGTTTTTTAACTGGGTTAGTTATACAGTTATGTCGTCATCCCCCTACCCATTATCGTCCCATTGATTACGATGTGGAGTATGCTTTTTCCTCTTTCACACTCTTCCTAACAATTCCCAGCTTCACCGGACTATTTCCCAGCCTCACCGGGAAACACCTCTCCTGATCCTTCAGATGATTTATCTAAGTATATTTGGGCCTCACTAACCATCTCACCTTTCCATGATGATCCGTATATGAAGGTCATGAAAGCATATAATGCTACTTGTAATGAATCACCTATTCCACCTACAACTTAGTTCCTATGGTTTCCCATACTACTTTACCTCCATTCTATTTAGTATTATCACAAAAGGTTGATTTCTTCATTCAGAAGAAATTCTGCCACCTCGTTGATACGATCCTATTTTGATCATCATCCTCTTACCAATCCTCCTGCCAACTCACAGCAATTTTAAGATTATGAGAGAATTATCATGGCGCTCCAGACACGTCATACGTACGCCATGAAGAACAAATCAAAGATATTTTTAATCACTTAGATGAGCTCTCTCTTGACCACATTGTGATAAAGGAATGATATAATAATAAGGTATACAACAAGATTTTAACAAACTAAAGACCAAACTTCAAGAAGCTCGTGCTTAGATTGCTGGACTTCAGAGAAAGCGAATGGGACATAACGACAAGATTGCTCTTGCTCGCTTCAGAATTTCTATTTTAGAACTAATCATCGGGGATGTCCATGTTCGCCACCAATCAGATATGAAGAGTCTTTTTGGATTCAATCCATAAGCTCAGGAACCACAAGGGAGGACCACCAGATCACTAGACTAGATCGTTATCATTACAGCTTTTGCTTTAGGAATCCATACCTAGGGATGGTGTAGCATTAAGTCTTTCATTGTAACCCACCGCATTTATTCATGTCGGTTTAATTGGGTAATACGGACACCAAAATAATTTACCTCGTAACATGTCGTTTTAAAGGCATCAACGGGATTGATTAACGTCTCATTATTTTTCTCGTTACTTCTTAAGATTTCTATAAATCATACCATAACATTTTTTTTGATATCGTGTTTTGTGTTGGTAATGCTTGAATAGGATAATTTATAATCGTCTTATTGAAATGAATTAGGACGCTTTTTCATTTGAATAAGGAAATTATAAATCACCGAACCATAAATTTCTAAATTCTTATTTATATGGATTGGGACGCCTTTGGATGTAAATAATGATTTGCAATTGTGTGGGCTTAAGTGTATGGCATTCGTACGAACAATTTTCTTTCATCCGTTTGTATGAATAATTCCTTTTCTTGGTTCCTTTTTATCATGAGTCTCTAGACTTCTTTCGGTTTGGAATTTGTTCATTCCATTATCTCCGTGTCTATCTCTGGAAGTCTTAAATTCTAAAATTCTCTGTTATATCATGTAATGTGATATCAAAGAATGATCACAAGTCTTTGTATAATAATTTTCATACCTTAACTTGTGATATGACTATATCATATTATGGATTCTTATTCGATGTTGTCTGGTATATATTGATAGAATGCCTCCTAAAAGAACATCAACATCTACAGCATTAGCTATGACTCAGGCTGCCATTCGGTAACCAGTTGCTGACAGTGTTACTGCTGCTGTGGAAGCACAAGCTGCTAACATGGCAAATACTGACAATACAAATAGGAACCCTGAGCCAAGAGAAACTCCTTCTGCAAGAAAATGTACTAACAAAGAGTTTATGAGTTGCCAACCTTTCTACTTTAATGGTACGAAAAGAGCTATTGGTCTCATCTACTGGTTTGAGCGACCTAAATCAGTATTTTCTCGTAGCAACTATATCGAGGACTGCAAAGTGAAATTTGCTATTGGTACTCTCACCAAAGATGCCTTATCCTGGTGGAATTCCTATGCTAAACCTATTGGATAGAGCAGCAAGCCGGACTAGTTCGCCTGACTCAATTGAAAAGGCTCTTGACCAATAAGTATTGTCCTCGAACTGAAGTCAGGAAAATGGAGGATGAATTTTACAACTTGGTTGTAAAAGGAAATGATCTCAAGACTTATGCTAGAAGATTCCAAGAATTGGCAACTTTATGTCCAAACATGGTGCCAAATAATGAGAAACTTATGGATGTTTTCATCGAGGGATTGCCCCAAAGCATTGAAGGAACCGTTACTGCATCAAAGCCTCAAAGTTTGGAAGAAGCCATCAACATAGCCTAGAGGCTATTAATTCAGGTGCTAATAGCATGGTTCTTGATGCAATGGACCAACGATCACAATGAAAGTTTGATGATAGAAGGATACCACCAACAATGACAACAACAATCTACCCCTCAATAAATTATGCAACAATAACTACTCCAATGATCGATAGCAACAACAACTACCAAAATAGCCATTAACAAACATCAATAACAACCATTAACACACCGCAGAAGAGAAGATAGGAAACTATCAAGAGCTTATACTACCACCCTAATGAGAACAAAAGGATTTATAACTTAAAACAAAAGGTACACTGAAATCCTTCCTTTGTGTTACAAGATGCCCCTTCATCCACACAGGACTTTTGCACTAATCAAGTGTCAAATCTCTGACGAAACATAGTGGTCATTCTGAACACACGGGACTGTAGGAAACAAAGGACATCTATCTCCAAAACATCACTTTATCGTCAACCTAAATCGGGATAAGATTTCTTTAAGGTTTGCTAGGGACTATAATAACCTACAATTTTCATCTATGTAATTATCCATCTATAAAATAAGATGCAATTGTCATCAATATAATATCTACTTATTAAATTAAGTACAACCATTTTTACAGGAATATTTTTTCTTTTATTCCACCTATTATGACAACGTACAACATGCATAAATAGTAAATGACCTCACGCAACCTCTATGCCAATTTCATCAACGTTTATAGCCAGTAAACGTTATAATATGTAAGCAATATGTTTTAAACTCATTTTATCATATGTTATCTATTTCAAAATGTATTATTACATAAAAACGGATTCAAACGTTAACGTTCTATATCTACCACCTCTAAGTATATAAATGTTTACGTATTATAAATGTGAATGTTCAAAGATCTTGCTAGGCATGTGTCAAGTGTACAATGCATAACTTTGAATTTTAATTACCTCTAAAACCAATGTACAACTCCCTAAAGCTTAAAGTACAAGTTAAACATGCATATAATTCAAACTAGGTCATTTTCCCTCTAAAATCATGTTTATTTCTTACCACCACTTTAACACAAGTTACAACATTTAAAGCACAACTTCTAAACCAAGAAACTAAACCCTAAATCATTCTAAAACCCTAATCTTAACCCTAAAACATAAACAAAACCCTAATTCTAACCTAAACCTAGACAAAAACCCTAAATACCTAAAACTAGTTCTAACCTAAAAATCAAGCACCCCAAGCACCTCAAGTAGCTCCATGAATCACCTCCTTGCACCCTAGCTATTACTTGGTTACTACTCTATTGCACCTTAGCCACTACTCCACTTAACTTGGTCATCACTCTAAGTAAACTTGGGCAATACTCTTTTCTTTACACTATATATGCATGCATATATACATACACTTTCAATTCACCATCAAAACTTCATACTACCTTAAAATCATATTCTAGCCATGCCATAGAAGAGAAGAAAGAAGGTTTAAGCTAAGTAGAAGCCAATATTTAAGAAGAAAGAAGTCTCTTGATTCATCTTTTAAGTTTTCAAGTTGTTTTTGCTCCATTTGACTCATTTTCATCATTTCAAGTACTAGTAAGCTTTCTATTTTGTTCTATAAATTCTTGCCTTGTTTTAGAACTTTCATAAGATTTATTAGATCCTATATAAGTCACTTGTTTAAAGCCTTAAAACATAAACCCATGCGTGTTGGTTTTCCTAAACCAAACGTGCCCATTTTGATCTTTCTAGTTCACAAGCTTTTTCTATAAGCTTTAAGCTCGTAAACTTAACTTATTTTAGCTTATTCTAATAAGTTATAACCTGCAAAATAGATTTCCAAATCAAAAATATCAATATTATGGTTTTTGGACATAATTCGCAAATGGTTTCATGCAAAGGATTTATTAATTGTAAATTTTGAACAAAAAACTAGAGGGGCTGTGATGAAAATGTATTTATCCTAAGTTAAACTTCAAGGGTTTTTTTGTTTTGTCCATACGTGAAAGTTATAAGGTTAATGTTTTAAAAAATAAAATTAAAAGGGTTAATTTTTTGTTTAAATTATATATATCAAGGGTATATATTGTCATTTTTATATTCTCAAGGGTATAAAATGTAATATTTTTATATTAATTATAAAAATATATTTAAATATTATAAGACTTGATTTTATTAAAGCCCGACACATTTTGTCGTTATCATTTATCGATCGAAACATCATAAACAATATGTATATATTTAAACATTAATTGTCATCTACATAAGTTTTGAAGAAACATAATAAAATATAAATCTTATCTTTTAATCTATAACGTATCACGGTACTAGGAAATTTCATGTGAAGGGTTTCATTTGGGTAGACGTTTTGACGAGTTTCTAGATTTACTATTTAAAGTGTCTCTAGATCCTTCAAACAGTTTAACTACTTGGACCTTGGATTATGATAGCCGGAACAGTGTACGATGTTGTTCCACAAAACTAATAAACCAAATGTTTTTGACGTTAAACTTTATAAATAAGTTTGAAATTAAAACACTGAAACTAAGATCTTGACATATTACCCCCAGGGTTACGTGACGAGGTGTTTACTTCCATTTGAATTATAAATTTAAATCAATCAACTACATTATCTAAGGTAGTTCATAGCCTCGCATTTAATTTCTTCTGAATGTTTTATAAACCGCGAGGGGGGGATACATGCTATAAACCATTAATACAAGTGTTTTTCCAAACTGTATGCTATCCTAATATATTATTGCCTAAGTTACCTACATTTACATAGGCATCACTAATCTTTAGGTAGAGGCTCCACCTCATTCTTTGGGTAGTGACTCCCACTAATTTTGGGTTGAGGCACCAATTGAAACAATTTGTAAACAACTTGAATTTTGGTTAATGTTTGGTTGCATGGAGCTTAAGGGCAAATACAATAGTGTTTTTCCATGATAATGGTAAATGCTTGTAATTTTTTACATTACAATGACTTGTATTAAACTTTACATATTATAAAAACTATGAATTTCACTCAACCTTTATGTTGAAAAAAACCCCCCCCTTTTTAGCATGTTTATCTCAGTGGTAATTGATGCAACCTATGGCACGGAGTGGCCATTGGACATGAGAGTACATACCTGTTTTCATTCACATTATGTTGTTAAAATGTATTTTGGGACCTCTTTTGTAAAAACTCAGATGATTAATGAATGATAACTTATCTTTCAAAAACGTCTCTTTTGAGTCATTTTCTATTATTATGACTATGATTCATGATGTAATACCCCAGATTAGCTTCCGATGCTATATGTCAAATATGGTGGTGTTACATTACTTCCCTTTCCTAGCAACTAACCTTAGGTTTTACGGGAATGAGGATGTGTACGAGCATGCATGTCTGTTCTGTCATTACGGCCATGTATGCATGTCTTAGCTGCCTTGTTGGTTTATTACTTTTGGTGAAAGTTAGAAGATCCCTACCCTATATCATTCTTCATCCTAGCCCTTGGTTAAACTCGAATGAGGATGTGATCGAATTGTACATGTCTATTCTGTCGTTACGGCCATGTATGTATGGTTCAGCTGCCTTGTTGGTGTGGTGCTATCGGTGAAAGATAGTTAGAATGATCAACCCTTAGCCTTATAATAAAAACCCACCTTACCTTTTGACTTGTTTCTCCTTAGCTCTAGTGGTGGAGATGTGTATCCTTGCCAAGCATATAATAGAAAACTAATCATGACCGAGCAAGAATGAGCATTGAATTTATATGTTGCCACCCTAGATTAGAACTTGAGTGATGCTAAGTGTTTGCTTTTCCATATTTTGTTGAGGTGCTTGGTCTTGTCCAGGTGATTAAAAACGAAGAATTTTACCTTTAGGATAATCCTTTTTAGTGTTTAAACGGAAAAATCCTTAACTTCGGTTGGCGATCATTTTCAATAATTTCTAAGTCTACTTGTAGGATAAGTAGGATTCAAGTGGGGGGGATATTTGATAACATTAAATAACGTTACATTTATACCATAATTTATCCCGAATAAATTATCCACTTTTATACAATTATTGCAAGAATTGTTACTTAATTGCTTAAAGTTGTAAATTGTAGTAATTACGGAGAAGTGATCAGTGATTTGAATGATATGCTAAAAGGCATACTTTTTGGTAGGCTTAAACGAGATATCTAAAGACTTGCTTATTTCTGACCCAATATGTCGTATACACTGAAGAAGATTCGGCATATTGTGCCTGGACTTTTCATAAGAAATGCGTATTTTTTTACTTCCTATACGGGTATACAGCTGAATATACTATTTCTGAGATTTGAGTGTTAAATATATTTTAGGATATAGGTTATATCTGAATTGATTTTAAACTTTGGCCCGCACTCCAGGAAAAAACCCCTATAGACATATTGATCGAGCTCAATATGGGTATCCTATCTTTTTTCTACACTATTAAATAGAAGACTCAAACATGAGTTTTTGTGTGCAAAATTCATATATTCTCTATACCATAACTCATAAAAGAGGATTTTTAAAGGAAAGAAGAGCAACCAAAGGTTTCAGCATCAATCACGATTATATAGTAGACTCGTGTTTTGTAATTCTATACTTTGTATTTCATTTATTTTTTGGTATCGTTCGGTAAAAATCATTTAGTTTACTTGGTTATTTCCATCACGATTTTATTAATTTATAATGTTATGGTCTAATACCCTTGGGTATAGCCATTCTTAATGAAGGTTTTTAATGTTTGGTTTGTTTTAAAATCAATTTCTTAATTTATTGTTTGAACGTTTAATTATGTTTATCACTTGATACTTGTCTACGTGTTTAATATGCGACCTATCATTCAACTGGGTCTTAGTTATGACTTACAAGTAAAGTTGATACTGGGATAGTCTCTATATCGTGTTTTATATCCACTGGAACCAATAGGATCACAAATAAATGTTTATCTTTGCCTTTAAATTATGAGCTTAGTTGTACCGGTAGGTAACCCGTAATGTTTCAACAAGTATGTTCTTTATTATTTGATAAATATTTGAATAGTAAATTACCAGTATATAAAATACCATCAAACAATAAGTGGGTAAAGTCCCAATGGGCTAGGGTTTAACAAGATCACCATTGCTTTAATCCCTAGATAGATTAGAATTAAACCTACAAAGGTTCTTTATGAGGTATGTTAATTGTGACAGGATTCAACGTATCTAGGTCTTAGGATGATGTATCACCTAAGTATTAAGAATGATATGCCGCTTCGAGATAAGAAATCATTGCACTAAATAAACAAACCAGTATTTAATCGGATTTAATATGGCTAATACAGTTTTCTATCATTTGGCTTGTACCGCTCTTTTATCTTCTGATTGTTTTCTTGCATGTTTATTGTGTTTAGAATTGATTATTGTCACCATAAAACCTATGCCAGTCTCTCAGGCTAAAAACCTCCATATTATCTTTAGAACTAGGTTTAGCATAGATTTAACAAGTAATTAGAATTAACTTAATTAGATTAAATAAAATTCTAATTAAGGTAGATCAGGTTAACAACCTCGTCTTAGTGTTCAACACCCTACTTATCATAAAACTTAACCCGATTGGGTATATACCCGTTTTTAAAGTGTTGTTTTAGGATAAGTCGGCTAAATATAAATTTAAAACTTGGTAATCAATAACTTGACCCTACACGATAGCACATCAACAGGCCTCGTTGTTTAATAACTCATTTTTAGCCTTTAGATGTTTGTTTTTGTTGATTATCCTAAGACTAATTTTCCATAACTTGTTGTACTCATTTTGTAATGACTCGCTATTTAAAGATTAACTACTATAGTAAGGAGTATTGGAGAGTACCTCATTATTGTCTAGTGCCATGAGACAAATCTCATCCTTCTTGGAGTCATCTTCTTCATCACTTTCACTCCAACATCCTCCAACAAACACTTTTTGGTCGTTAAAGGAGTGTTTGGGACAATCACTTATGAAGGGATTTGGATCACCACACTTGAAGCATCTTCGATCCTCCTTTCCCTTATTTCTTTCTTTCTTTTCCAAAAACTCTTTTTGTCGTCATGGGGTTGACGAACGAATTTCCCTCTTCCCCTAAAGAATTTCTTGAAGTCTCTTACGGACATGGCATACTCCTCATCACTTCCCGAACATGACTCCTCTTCGTCACTTGATACTTTTCTTGCTTTTAAAGCAAGAGATTTATACTTTTCCTTCTTAACCTTAAAAGGTTCTAAGTCCTTCTCAAGCACTTCCTCGTAGACTTTTAGGTTGCCAATGAGTTCATCTAGAGGTTGTGTCGACAAGTCCTTAGATTCTTTAATTGCCGTCACCTTTGGACGCTAGTTAGTGGGGGAGAGCCCTCAAGAATTTCCTAACATGATTACGACTTGAAAAAGATTCGTCAAGTGCTTTTAAAGATGTAATAATAGTATTAAACCTAGCAAATGCGCAATAATGGTTTCATGATCGGAAATAACAAATTCTTTATATATTTGAACAAACAAATCTATTTTATTATCCTTGACTTGTTTGTTACCTTGATGAGTAATTATAAGTTAGTACCAAACATCTTTAGCGGTTTTACACATGAATATTCTTTCATATTCCTTTTTAGGTAAAGCATTGTATAAAACTATTTTAGCCTCATCATTTGTAGAAATCATTTTCTTATGGATCTCTTAAAATTCATAAGGAATGACCTCTTCCTTACCGATATCTTTATTTTTAATGGTAGGTTTATAATCACCATACACTATAATATGCCAAAGATCAATATCCTTAGACTTCACATAGATTTCAAATCTATTTTTCTAATATATAAAGCAATTAGCTTCAAAAAGAGGTGATCTTTGCATAGATAGAATCAACTCGAAGCAATCCCACTTCATTTACAAGGATGATGAATGAAACTACAATAACTAAATGATATACAAGATACAGCAAAGTGATTTTTGAGATGATGGAGATGGGTAATAAGGTTGCTTGAACCT
>BQNB010107878.1:6768-23069 GCA_026074375.1 Tanacetum coccineum | reverse complement strand
GATGTATCAAGACATGAAAAAGCTATATTGATGGCCCAATATGAAGGCATACATCGCCACGTATGTTAGCAAATGCCTGACGTGTGCAAGGGTCAAGGCCAAACATCAAAGGCCGTCAGGATTGCTAGTACAACCTGAGATACCCAAATGGAAGTGGGATAACATCACGATAGATTTAACAACCAAGCTTCCTAAGTCGTCGCAAGGTTTTGACACCATCTGGGTGATTGTAGATCAACTTACAAAATCTGCTCACTTCTTGCCAATAAGGGTGAATGATCTATTGGACAAGTTGGCAAGGTTGTGCCTGAATAGGATAGTGACAAGACACGGGATACCTGCCTCAATTATCTGTGATCGTGATGGAAGATTTACTTTAAATTTTTGGAGATCATTTCAGAAAGCTTTGGGTACAGATATTAGTATGAGCACTGTGTATCATCCAGAAACTGACGGCTAGAGCGAGAGAACCATTCAAACTCTTGAGTACATGCTACGTGCTTGCGTGATCGATTTTGGCAAGGGCTGGGTTAAACATTTGCCATTGGCTGAGTTTTCATACAATAACAGTTATCACGCTAGCATAAAGGCAGCCCCTTATGAGGCATTGTATGGTCGAAAATGTCGATCATCGGTGTGCTGAGCCGAGGTTGGGGAAGCCCAACTGACGGGTCCAGAATTAATCCAAGAAACAACGGAAAAGATCGTCCTGATCAAGCAAAGGATGCAAGCAGCTCAGGATCAACAAAAGAGCTACGCCGATCAGAAATGAAAGCTGATGGAGTTTGAGGTTGAGGACAGAGTTATGCTTAAGGTCTCGCCTTGGAAAGGGGTTGTACGGTTCGGTAAGCGGGGAAAGCTAAATCCGAGATATGTCAGACCTTTCAGGGTGTTAGCAAAAGTCGGAAAAGTTGCCTACAGACTGGAACTTCCTCAAGAGTTGAGCAGAGTTCACCATACTTTCCATGTGTCTAATCTGAAGAAATGTTACGCCGACGAACCAATAGTCATGCCGTTAAAAGGAATTCATGTTGACGATAAGCTCTAGTTTGTGGAAGAGCCCGTTGAAATCATAGAACGGGATCAACGATTGAAGCGGAGCCGGATACCACTGGTTAAGGGTCGCTTGGTGGAACTCTAGGCGGGGCCCGGAGTTTCACCTGGGACGTGAAGATTCGTTCAAACAAAAATACTACAAACTCTTCACAACCGGGCTTCGTATTACTACAAGGTCTTAGCTTTGGGAGGACAAAGAGCTTTTTAAGGGTGGGAGACATGTAACATTTATCATTTTTCGTGTCATTTGTCACGACTATATTAATGATCCACTTTTTATTTTAGTCCGATACGCGTTTATTTTAATTGACTTTTAAGCTAAACCGCGTATTAGACTAGAAATATCAATGAATTGTAAAACGGTCACCAAATAAATTAAGGGTTTAACATCAATACAAGTAAGGAATAATTATTTTGAGAATAATTATGTACTTTGGTATTTTATTTTTATTGGTCACGTAAAACGAAAAAAAAAAAAAAAAAAAGGTTACGTTTTCGCGATAAAATGCAATTTTGGACGCACCCCTGAAATACCTAGACATACCTAGACTCTAAAACAATACCCTTTGGAGAGCCTAAACACAAAATTTAATCAAGTCTTGTGTTTATATCACCTTAGTGTCGAATATGGGCAAGTAAACCCACAACAAATCGTCCCATGTGGATTTATTAACTAGCAAATCCCTATTCTTGATCCTTAAGTACATGTACATTTTCTTGGTAATTAATAAGGGTACTAATGGTCTCCTAAAAGGCTATTACACTTTGGTTAATGGCTTGCTTGGCTCCTTTCCTTGGTTAACCGCGACACATGCAAGATATGTACACAAATCTTTGAGATTTGCCTAATCAAACTCAATCTTGTACATCACCTAGGTAATTAAAACATGTACTAAGGTGGTTTAACTCAAAACTTGTGTGATCAATAGAAATCTCTAAACCACTTCCTAGGGCACGCATTCCGGTTTGGTGGTTGTGGACTAGGAAAACTAACTAGACTTACTTGCCTATAAATATGCTCTCACATACAACTTAAACCTTTCTTAAACTTACAAACACTTAAACATTCATTCTCTTTGTGTTCGGGTCTCAAACCGCCAACACCCACGAGGGAGTATACGCGCTACGGGTTAGCATTTTACACGTCCACTCCTTAACCTCTCGAGCTATAGGACCTTTGTAAGTTACACACAACTCACTTCCTTCGTATTTTACGTGTTCATTTATTGTAAACTAGGCTTAGGAGGTCAAGTGTATGTGCATGCGACGTACTTATGGGAACGGCATCTCATGGATAAACCTAAAAATGAACATGATATGAGCACTGTGTATTCGTTTAATAACTTGCTGATGTTAGAACGTAAAAGCTAACGCGAACAATAACCTATGATATAATAAAAATGGACCATCGACATGGATAATAAGCCTTGTACAAATTTAAAGTGAAACTATCGTAAAATATGTTTGTAATCACGACATGAGGGTGTGGGAACATGTAGTCGACGTTAATGAACGTTTGCATGTCGCGGGTCACGACTAGAAAATGCTAGGCACTCTTGTTTGGTGCTAGACAATTCGACGAGACCATATATCACGCTAATAAAACCATGCGGGCCTCACTAGGACTTCGCAACCCACCTTCGTGAGCCCACAAGGCCCAAAAGCCACGAATAAGCTAGACGGCTTATTTACGAGCTTAAGCGACTTATAAAATATTTATGAGCCTAAGGTGAGTTAGTGGACCTTCAAGGAGCGAGCTCGAAAAACACTAGAAACCCTAATCGGTTTCTCCATCAAGTCAACGCTTGTAGCCAACGCGAGGCCCCATGCGAACCCGTAAGCCACAATAAGCTAAACAGCTTATTCGTGTGCTTATACGCGGCTTAATGAGCTTAATATAGACTTAAGAACCTAAATGGACCCTTCGTATTTCTTTTAAAACCAAACGAACCCTTAACGGGCCTTCTAGCCTATTAACGGGCCCTAAATGAACAAATAAGCTCACAATAAGCTCGAGTGGCTTATTGATGATCTTATGAGGACTAAATAAGCTTAACAGACTTAAATATATTTAATGGACCAGAGCCCCAACCACTGAACAACTCACTCCAGGCTCACACGGGCCCAATAGCCCAATAGTTGTTATTAGCTTATCGGAATAAGCTAAATAAGCCAACGGCCTCCAAAAGTGCTTATTAGACCTAAAATGGCTTATCGGACACTAATGGACCCAACGAAGTCTCGGACCCTTAACGAGCCTTCTTCCTGACGGGCCCAGACCGGCCGGGCCCAACAGAAGTTCTTAATAGCTTATTGGCTTATTTGGAATAAGCTGAAAAGAAAACAGTTTGTTAGGCTTAATACAAGTTGGAAAAGCACTAGGAAAAGTCTAGAAACTCTAACCACCCTTATCGGGTTAAGTTATTGGGCCCATAAGCCCAATAAGCTCGAAATAAGCTCCAATAAGCTCCCCGAGCTTATTTGAAGCTTATCAGATCCTACTGACCTTATTGGACCCTTTTCGACTTAATAAAACCATCTCGGACCTTTAGAAACCTTATTGAACCTTAATGGGCCCGATAAGGCCCATTAAGCCATAATAAGCTCGTTAGGGCTTATACATAAGCTATAACGGCTTATATGGATTATTTTGACTAAATAAGGCCAAATGCCACTTGTCGGGATTTAATTGGGTTGAAAATGTGATTTTTACAAAGTCGGGGGACTAAAACCGTAAATACCGAAACCTAAGGGATTAAATTGTCATTCCTTGTATTTCAATAACTCCAGGGACTATTATTGCAATATTCTGAAACTTAAGGATAGAAGTGTAACTATAAAAACCTAAACTATCATTTTGTAAACCTAAGGGACTAATTGTGTCATTTCCGAAACTAAAAGGTTTAAAATATAAAAGTATATATTTATAAACTTAGGTAGGACTAAGTAGATAACTAGGAACTTAAGGGTTATGTTAGAACAAAAGTGAAATAGATGAAACACTTAACACGTCAGGTTCGATAACATTAAGATGTTCGACCACCGAATGGCTTTAATAACTAAGGTTAATTAAATAATGTATATATATTAATAAGATTTCACGTTTCTCGAGAATATCGAAATTATAATGCACATGATCTTGGTGTCACCACACAAGTGTATAACGGTATTATATAAAACTTAAAAATGGATTTAGTTTATACAAAGAGTCGTTAGCTTAAATGTGTAAACTAAGGGACTTCAACCGTATCTTACTTAGGTACCTTAACGGTTTTATTTGCTGAATTTGTGATTCCACTAACCTATCTTGCGATACTTGTATCATTCAGTGAGAACTACCGGCTAAGGGTGAGTCTTAGACCCATGCTTTACATTATTTAAATGATTTACATCCTTGGGGGTGAGACGAGAAATTGCTTTGTTTTACAAATGGAGCAAGTGTACATTTTATGCTAGGGATTACGTGTTTGCCTAAGTGACCATAACCCCTTTATGTCATGATCATGAAACTGTTAATTGCTATGGATGTGATGGGAATTACAATTGTGCGGGCCGAATGTTATGGGATAGGTCCATTAGGGATTGACGATCCCGTTCGGGTGACTAGCTATCACTGGCGATCACGAACGCATCAACCATTGTCGAATCTGGGATGTTGCAGGGTATAGCAATCATTCTACGGACACCTGTTGGCGAATTTATATTCTGCAGTACATTAACATAGTCTAGCTTTCGGGTGTCTTGAAGCTTAGGGAAAGCGTAATTACTTTTTTATGATGTTTGCTTTTGTTGCTTAATCAGGCATGGGAAATCTTGCGGTCTTTACAAATTTGATTTACATAAACCTATTGAATTCACCAACTTTATGTTGACGTTTAAGCATTGTTTGTCAGTGTCAATAGGCACGAGTTGTGATGATACATTGGGAGTCAATAAATGAAGAGTCAACACTTAAGATTTGGGATCTTATTACACTTTGGGGACAATTGTTATAAACCGAAATCTTTATCTATTAATGTTGAACTATTTGAAGCCATGAGCTTATGTAACAAACAAGTATTTTGTTAATCCAATGTATCTTTTTCAAACGACACGTTTAGTAGTCGTTCTCAGATCTTGTGCTATTGACCCAATAATGTAACGCCTCGGATATTCAACATTCCGCTGCATACTCAGATTTGAGGGTGTTACACCTACCACTCCGGTGTCTCATACATCTTAGTTTGGAGGCCGTTCAACGACACAGTCCTCGATTAAGGGTATTATCTTTTTTTTGAATATATGTTCTTCTGTGTGAAACATCTATTATACCATCTGTTTTTATCTGTTTACCTGTCTAATACGCTGAATGATTGTGTAATGTGTTTATTTTTTTTGTTCCAGGACATACACCGTCTTACATAGATTTAGGCGACTGTGACCAACAGTGTCACCATCGTGGCTGCTTATTTTGGTATGGTGAACGAATAAGGAATAACAACCTTTAGCGCGACGAGTTGAATACCATACTGTGATGTGGAGGAGGGATAGATATATATGCGTCTGATATTGATTCCTCCTATTTTCATTCAGGACAACTTACTAACAAACACTATTTATGGAGATGTATGGCGTATAACCAGATGTTTGCGATGACATCATTTGGAGCAAAAGTGGACGACTCCGTTAACAGTGGAAAGGGACCTTACATTTTTAAAGTTTCAAGTCAAATCTACTACTGGATCGGGTCTCTTTGTCCGAAAGAAGGCCAACACCCGCGGTTTCTGCAGCTTTATATTTACGACACACACGACGAAGTTTCTAATAGAATGCGCAATTTTGCCGGTCGGGAAGAAGACATGTTGAATCCTGATATTGTTCAAGGTCTGATACGCGTACTCGATGAACATAACGGTTTAGTCAGGCTCTTTAGACAACACGTGACAGGTTGTTAACCTAGGTGTGAAAATACCAGGGTTTAAAATTCGCTTTACAATACGGTGGCACCCGCGGATATGAGCTTACAGTTTGATGTTTTTGGAGAGGAAATAGTTTTTGAAGATGGGCAACTGAGATCTCGAACCGACTTTGATGTATAATCTGAATTCCGGGGCGGTATTTCCTAAAGAATTAACAAGTTCATTCAGTCTTACTTGTCTTTACAGTTTCCTCTGTTGTTTGTGTTCGGAGAGCCAGGGTACTATCCAGAATTGCTATTGAAGCCTAAGGATGCGTAGTAGGCAAGGGTAAAAAGTGAACTGAACTGACGTATTATAAGTTACCAACTGATCCACCGGTTAAAGAGTTGGTTTTCTTATCTTTAAAATGGTCGTCTGTTTAAACTATGTTGTTGCGACGTTCTGGTTTGCAATCGAGTAGAGCAGCCTTTACTCTATACGTAAACGCCAACGTGACTTCGGGTAAATTATCTACTAGGTTTGTACGACGCTTATTTCTCAAGGTGACCGCGAAGGGATACAAGCTGGATCGATGGTGATGCTACCAAGAATGTTTACTGGAGGGCCTCGGTATATGTACAGTCATTATTTAGACGCACTTGCTATTGTAGATCTTGGGTATCCACAGTTTTTTGGTTACTTTCAAATGTCAGTAATATGGCAGAATTAAAGCGATACATGCTTTAGGTTCCAAGGCCTTTACACCGTCTGACAGAGTAGATATGTGTGTTGATTCTTTTCAGCAAAAAGTGAATGATTTCCTCAGCTTTTTAGGATGAAAGACCATATTGAGTTACGTGATTGCATGTACGGTTTTTAGCAGTCAGCTGTTGTTTTATTATTTTTTACTCTTTGCTATTTCAGATGTTATGGATTTTTAAAAACCATAAAATATGCTCTTATTCTTTGTCACCAGTTTTGTACACAATCGAGTTCCAAAAGCGCGGTTTGCCCCATTATCATACCTTGCTGTGGGTTGACTTGAGTAATCAAATAAAGGAGGCAGCTTAAATCGATGACTATATTTCTGCTGAGTTACCTGATCCGATTCAAGATCCTGTAGCATACAAAGTCGTTACTGAGTTGATGATGCACGGACCCTGCGGTGTTGCCAACTCAAGTGCGGTGTGTACTGAAAAAGGAGTTTGTAACAAGGGTTTTTCGAAGATGTATAATGACAAGACGTTCTTTGACATTAATGGTCACACACATTATCGAAGAAGACAAACAGGGGTTTACTTTATGAAAAGTGAGTCAATGTTGGACAACTGCAATGTTGTCCCGTATAATCGCATGCTATGTCTGGCTTTTCGTGCTCACATAAATGTTGAATACTGCGGTTGGAGCATGCTAATTAAATACCTTTTTAAATACATTTCAAAAGGACCCGACCGTATTCTTGGAAAGATTGACAGGCAGGTTGGAAATCCCTCTTCTTCAACGATCGAGAAACACATCCAAGTAGACGAGATAAAAAATTATGTTGACGGACATTTCATTTGCCCGTTTGAAGCTTGCTGGAGGATTTTTGAACTACCTCTATCAACGTCTAGAGACAGGCTCTGGTGCAGATTTGTATGTGGCATTTGGAAAATTATGCAGCGTGTAAATTTTGGGAAAATAGATTGAATTTAAAAAGTAGATATTATCGTTAAATATGCCTGACTAGAAGAAGAACGACCGCTGATGATGGTATGTATATAATAATGAAAATACCTGACGGTAGGCATTAAACTTATCTTGGAATTCCCTTATGAGATTTGTTATGGTATGCAGATTCGAAGAGCTGGCACAAAAGAGTGATACGACCAAAGAAATCTATTGGAAGGTTCACTTATGTTCATCCCAGTTCGGGTGACCTTTTCTACTTCGGAATGCTTCTTTCCCATCAAAAAGGTTGTAAATCTCCGATTGAAGTAAGAACTATTAATGGTCAAGTGTTGCCAACTTATCGAGCGACGTGTGAGGCCTTAGGTCAGCTTGGAGATGATAAATAATGGGACACCGCCCTCAAAGAATCAGGTGCATCGGCAACATCCGCTCAGCTTAGAACTCTTTTTGCTCAAATTTTGGTATATTGTAATGTAGCAGATCCGCGTAAGCTTTGGGAAAAGCATTGGGAAGCTATGAAGGATGATATTCCAGGCAAAGTGTCACAGGTAACAGGCATCTTAAATTATCATTTAAATACTCCTGAGTTGCAAGGGCATATTCTATATGAGTTGGAGGCAACACTCAATGGATTTGGGAAGTCTGTTAAAGAATTTGGGTTACCAACTCCTCCAGGACATCTGCTTAAGGATCTAAAAAATAAACTCCTTATGGAAGAGAAGAATTACAAACGTGATGTCCTTCTTCAAGAGTCTGCTCTTTTAGTTCCAAAGCTGAATACGAAACAGAAACAAATATACACCTTGGTAATGAACCGCGTTTTTTCGAACAAAACAACAAGAAATGTTTATTAGTCTAGGTCATGGTGGTGGATCATGGAAAAAAACATTTCTTTGGAAGACAATTATCAAGCTCTCTTAGGTCTCAGGTAAAATTGTTTTGGGCTGTTGGCTTCATAAGGTATTGTATCTTATTCTCCCAGTCGGCCGAACAAACACCACTCAGGTTTAAATTCCATTGGACAACTGACAGACGAGTCTATTTGTCAAGCAAAATAACCTTAGTCACGTTAGGGAATTGTTTGATGGAACAATCTTATTCTCTGGGATGAAGCACCAATGATTGGATAGGCGTAGTTTTGAGATTAGACAGAACTCTTAGAGATCTAATGAATGCACCTGAAACTGTTTTTGGAGGGAAAACAGTTATTCTAGGAGGGGATTTTCGACAGACCTTACCAGTAAAAAAAGGTGCTGTGAAACAAGATTTGATTCACGCTTCCATTGCAGATCTCTATTATGGCCAGAATTTAAGTTTGTACGCTTAAGCAGAATATGAGGCTCTTCAGATCTGGTCTAGTGATAAAGGAAAGAGAACGTTTCCAAACTTTTGCCGAATGGCTTCTTGACGTGGGGAACGGTTAAATTTAAAATAGGCTTACCCACGACCTAAGACTTACGGCGAAGACACCTCCGGATCACCGTTCCCAAGAATAATGTATTGCTCCCGGTGAACAAGGTGTTTGTACAGATGATAGAATATTTATCTACGACGATGCCACACTAAAAACACCAACGCAAGACACTTTCCAAGAGAAGCAAATTAGTCCATCGTCTTTACTTTTTCCTATCTTTATGTGTCCGAAGATGATGTCTGCAGATATGAATGCAAAGATTTTGGCTCAGTTGAAGGTTGTCACGAAGACCGTACTAAGTAAAGAAGGAAGAATTCAGATGGGAAGAGAAACGATTGAAACATAAAAATGCTTTACCTACTAGGTATTTGAACACGATCCCATTCCTTTGGATTTCCACCCCTATTGAATTACAGCTAAAGGTGGGATCTCCAATTATGCTGCTTCGAAATGTAAACCTTTCAGGAGGCTTATGCAACGGTACAAGAATGATCGTCATATCCCTAATGTCAAAGCTGATCGAAGGCGCATATCATCACAGGAACAAGAGTCGGCGAAAAAGTTTACATACATTGTAATCCCACTCACTTCACAAAGATACTCACCTTCATTCACTTTTCAAAACGTACACAGTTCCCGTTAAATTGGTTATGCCATGACTATAAACAAAGTCAGGGGCAGGTCTCTTTAAAATTTGGTTGTCTACTTACACGAACACAGGTTTGGCCACGGTCAATTATATGTGGCATTGTCAAGAGCAACATCACCAGACGGGCTAAAACTTCTCATAAACCAAGAGACTGATGAATCACCATACACCACAAAAAATATCGCCTACACACAGTTCTTGAAAACAATTGAAAACCAACAATAGTTTAAACCACTATAGCATGTCAGATTTTCACAAATGAAAACACAAAAACAGAAAATATTACATTGCCTTTTCAAACAGGCATATTTGAACATTTGGAGCATTAGATTTAGAATACAAATTATGCAGTTACAAATATGCAACAAATTTTTTTTTGCTACTGATCTAATTTTATTATTGGCTGCTCTATAAAAAAATTATTCAGGATCATATCTATCCTATCATATTATTAGATGTATAAATTTGCTTAGCCCCAGAGCAAATTTTGATTGGTTACCTATAGTTCATATATGTGTTTGTTGTTTTCCCAATTTCGCTAAACTATTAATTTCTTATCTGCAGATCATTCACAGCAATGGCTGGAACAACCATCACATCTTTGGAAATTGGAAAAGAAGGGTACGTCATTGAAGCAAGAGTGTATCGAAAATGGACTTCCAAGAG
This sequence comes from Tanacetum coccineum, assembly GCA_026074375.1. Taxonomy (NCBI): domain Eukaryota; kingdom Viridiplantae; phylum Streptophyta; class Magnoliopsida; order Asterales; family Asteraceae; genus Tanacetum; species Tanacetum coccineum. The sequence continues at coordinate 12,736 of BQNB010107878.1, read as the reverse complement.
TGTTCCAGACATGAAAGAAATAGCATTTTGCTGCATTCTAATAGACAGAGAGGTAAACACAGAAATACTAAACACATATTGCTTACTATGCTTATTAACGTCGGATAATATAAAAAAATGGTTTCCAGAACAATGCGGTACAAGCAAACATGGATGTCAGGAAAACTGAATACTTTAACTCAAAGCTGAAATTAAACACCGTGTACAGAATCTCAAATTTTATCTGTGAAAATACAAAGCCATATAAGCAAACACTGCAAAACAACATAAGCCTAAAATTCAGAAAAATAACAACTTTTGAAGTACTGCTTGGCAAAGAATCAGAATTTCCAAATCATCACTTTGAGCTCATATCATACAACCAGCTGCCATCAAGAGTGCCTTACCTAGACGAAGAAACCTCAAGGATGGTATATCCGATATTATCAGGTACTGCATTACAAATTTAGATATTGAACACGATCATATAATACTGTTGCTAACATTTACAATGAACAGACTACTTAGGATGCATCCGTTCGCATTCAGTGTCTTACTTTCTGGAGAAGCAAAACCTGGGCAGAAGTTATCGTAGAAATTGGACATAAAGAGCTTAGAGTAAGCCATCTGTTACAATTAATGTATTGCTGATTTTTAAAACTTTGAATGTACACTTGATTGGCCCATCCCATTTTTTTTCTCATGCAGTGGAAACATTGTTGAGTTCACCATGTTTGACGATCTTGCCAAACAATTTAACAAACAAGAGATTGACAAATTGCCACGTCCTGTTATCATTGTGTAAGGCTCTGTCGCGTAACATATACAGAGTAGAGGATACACTTATTCCGCTGTTGAACAAAAAAAATATTCTCTTCAAAATCTAATATCTGACTACAATGTCGCACGTTCAGGTATGTGCTGTTGGTAGTAATCATTGCTATCATTATTACGTTAATCCACGATTCCAAGAAGCATCAGATGCCTACAAAATGTAAGTGATGTCTATCGTTTCAGATTTAAAAAAAGTAAATATATTTACAAACTGCAACTTTAACATATGATATTAATGAATCTAAGGTTTAAAGAAAAATACAATCAGAATCCACCTCTCCAAGTCATCAACTACCGTTACCAAGACCCCGAACAAGAGAAAGTCCGAAACAGACAGACGTTGTATACCTTGCTCCAACAAAATCCAGCTACCTTCAAGGTTTATGAAAAAATAATACATATGTCTGTATTACAAAAAAATGCAATTAAACAACTTTCACATGCTGACTGTAATAATATTACAGGATGTACGTTTCACATGTGATGCAATGATCACAAGCTTCAACGAAAGAAGAAGCTGGAGCTATCCTTCGTGTAACGAATGCAAGAAACTCTCCACAAAAATAAATGGTATCGACACATGTGAAGACCACGGAAAACAAATCCCACCAACATACAGGTATTATAAAAAAAACTCTGATACCAACTTTTTAATACAGATATTACCACATGAACAATAACAATTTATGAAAACACACAGGTACAACTTCACGGCTACAGTCGCAGATGGCACAGCGACTGCAGAGTTTACTTTTTTCACAGAAGCTGGTCAAAAGATCGTCGGTCAGTCTTGCTCAGATGTAATGCAGAAGTTCGAAGCGTCAGATAAAACCAAACTACCAGTTGAATTAGTGAATACAATTGGTACAAATCACATCTTTCAAATCCAATTCTCCCCCAACACACACAAAGGAGCTGGAAGATTCATAGTAAATGACGTTTTAGACATCCAGACAACACATGAACAACAAGATGCAGGTAAATATCAAATTTACATCCCTTTAACACAAAACCTCTTTCTTATATTTCAGGAACAATAAATCATGAACCTTAAAATATTAAATTACCAACAAATTCAAGTTTGATGTCTCGTGTATCAATTAACAAAGACAATGGTCTAAATACTCAGTTGGCTACAGGCACAGTTCTAACAATTCAAGATTCAACAAGCAAGGACAGCAGCATGCCAGGTATGTGATATCACTTCTATTCCAAACCACAACCATTTAATACATATCCATTTGTTCAGGACCTAAACCTTTGGATACGCAAAACTCAATCTAAACAGTAAATCTACATACCTGATATAAGAAAAAAAAATTGTAACACTGTTATGACAAAACACATTTACCAAATACGATACAACGCAAAACAACAATACAACCAGGGATTAAATTCACAATCACACGTAAAACGTATAAGAAAACAATCTAAACGTATAAGAAAACAATCTTTTTTCTTATATCAGGTATGTAGATTTACTGTTTTAAGCATCACCAGTTCAGAAAACAATCTTCGCATATTGGACCCCAACCCATCAACAACAGTTGACATCACAAAATTACTTTCCAAAAAAAACTTTAGAACCCCTCAGCAACAATAGACATGACACTCCCTTTTTATTTACCCATGTAATGCAGAAACATACAGATTATTTAGAATAAATAGCTTTAAAAAACCCATTCCTCCTTTACAAAATCTTATCCAGACCACATAACATAACTTATCTAAACAGGAAGATACCTACGTTAGAAATATAAATAACTAGGATAAAAATACATTTAAAACAGGTTTTATCACCCAAAATTACCCTGCATATATATAAAAGCTGTCTATTATCTGTACATAAACTTTTAACTTTAGAACACAATCAGTACAGGAACACCCCCACCCAACGTCATGAGTCACCATTGCAGATAGAAGGGACAAACGCTCAACAATACCCCGTTCGCTTGTTGCCAAAGCAAGATAGGAAAAAAAAAATAGGTGGGGGGGGGAATAACTACACCTGTGCAGGAATGGCGTTATTCTACTCCTTTTTACATATAATATAAATATAAATATATACAAGGATCCAAAAAATTCCACAAAATTCAATGAACCGGAAGTAGTATAGAGTGTTTTCTGGGTTCGTTAAGTCCCAACGAGGGCTTGAATGGAAATCGGAATGACGAATGATAATCAATGTTTGAATTATGAACAAGGAAATAAATAAAAATAACTGATTGGGCAATAAACCTTACTAGCAATGCTCACAAAGAGAAGCAAGGAAAACAAGCTAAAACAAGCATAAAAACTAGAAATGGTAAAAACACTTAAAACTTTTAAACTAAGACACAAATAAACTCAAATAAACTTATAAGACAAAAACCAAATATGCTGACTACCATAATAAGACAGTCAGGCAAGCAAATTTAGCCATGTTAAACAAGAGAAACTCAGCAGTACTAACCACAATTGTTACTAACAATAGTATCTATCAGTACTAACTTGGGGTTTAGTTACCGCTAACTTAAGTTTTAGGACTTCTAGTTACGTTAGCTTAGATGTTAGCTATGCTAGCTTTAAAACAAAACACAATGATTAACAAGAACTAAGCAGATAAGCTAAAACAGATATTTAATTAAACCACCCTATTTATGCACTTGGCTTTAGCAATAAGCAACTAGAATAAGCTAAAATGGCAAATAAGCTAAAAAAGCTATAACTGATAAACTATTAAAATTGCTTTGAAAAGGCGAATAAGCTTAAATAAGCTCTACTAAAGACAGTAAACGAAAATGGTTTAATCTACTCTAAAAAGCTAAGCAAATCTTAAATAAGCAGAAATAATAAGCTGATAAGCTAAAATAAACTAACAGTTCTAACAGTTTTAACTACCAGTACTAACTTAGAGTTAGTACTGCTAGTTTTAAAAATCCCAAAATAGAACCAGCAGTACTAACTATGGGTTAGTACTGCTTGTTCTAAACACCCCTTAAAGTTTTCAAAAATCAAATTTCTTTTTATTTTAAACTGATTTGGTCCTAATTTGTTAAAAACAGATTCTCAAATAGCAAAGTAAGACACTTATAAGTAGGTTTCAATCAAGAATAAGCACTTAAATAAGCTGAATCAATCTAGCAGTATTAACCAAACATACACTGCTACAGTAACTTTTAAGAAAAGTAAGAAAATGGAAACTTACACAAGTCCTATGCTTGTGGCAATGAAATAAGCTCTTAATTCAGCTTATAAACCATCCTATTGCCTCCTATGAGGCTCTAGACCACAGCCATCCCAAATAAACTGTGCTCCATTGCTTTTGACAGGATAATTGATTTTTTGACTTTTTTATATAAGTAAAGAAAATGCAATGTAAAATTTAGGAATATAGCAAAAATTTTACTTTTATTAGGACTTGGAAACTTGATACAATGCTTGTAAATAAGATACAACTAAAATTTGGGTAGAAACATAAGATTTAAGAAAAAACTTATAACTTCAAATGCCTCTAAACTTTTCATTAACTTTTAAAAAAGTACATTGCTTAGATAAAAATAACATAAGCTAAAAAAAATGCAAAACTACTTAAAAGATAAGATGATCTCTAGATTACAAGGATGTCCTATTTATACTAGAAAGCTTCCTCCTTGGGTCTTCTCATTTTGTGCTACTTCTGTGAGAGAGAGTTGAGTGTGTTTGTTTTGTGAGAGGTTTGAAACTCAAATCTTAGCCATCCATATCACTTGTGCTTTCTTGAAAGTCATCATAGCCTTAGAATTTGTCATTGAAAAATGTGGGATTGCCAACTTGGCAATGATGCATATAACTAGGGTTTAGTGGGTTGAGGGTGAGGGTATTATCCTTTGTGATGTTTGGGGTGCAGGGTAAAAAAGGGTGGGTTTACACCCGTGAACTGTTCTTGGGTTTTGTTGGGCGGGAAAAACAGGTTTTGGGTAACAGGGATGAAAGGGTAAAGGTTTGGGGGTTAGCCAACTTTGGCCCCTCAACTTGTGTTGTGGGATTGCAGTGAAAGTCCTTGTGGTGTATATGTTTGGGGGAGTTGGCAGGTTAGCCCCCTCAGAGTGTGTGTGTTTATTACACCACACGTCCTTGTGGTAATACAACTTTAGGGGTTTGGCAGATTCAACCCCTAAAGTTATATTTTGGGTAAATTGCCATTTCAGCCCTTGAACCTTTTATCCTTGATTTACATCTTTGGGATTTGGCATTATTGGTCCCTCAAAGTTGTATTCTTCTTATTCAGCTTCTCGGAGTTGACTCTGACTTTGTCGGGGTTGACTTTTCTGTTGACTTTTTGACTTTGACTGTCTTTGGCTTCGATTTTTACTCACGCTCTTTTCATTCTCGTGCTCGGTTTTGTCGTTTTTAGCTTTGTTTTTGTCCTTTTCTTGAATATCCGTTTCCTGCACAATACAAATGCAAAACATACAAATACAATGTATTTTTGGTACGTTTTTAGTCATTTAAGTCCGTTTTTAATGGAAAATGGTATGTGTAATTAAGCACATACCAAAATCCCCCATACTAAGATATTGTCGTGTCCTCACGCAATGTTATGAAGTAAACACTTAAGAAAACCAAGAATCTCAATCCCCCTCGACTAATAACCTCAAAAAGTAGCTAAGTGTTCGTCAAGGGGAACTAAAGAATCAATAGCTTCGACAAGTCCCGTTTTCACCATTTTTTATATGTACACTAACTATCCCTAATATTTTTGGATTTTCCTTTTTCTTTTCTTAACTACCTGTTTGACTTCCTTTATTTTATCAACACTGGGATCATAGAATGAGAAGCGCCCATAGAATAATCTTGGTGGCCCATCACTTTTTGGGGACTTGGACTAAAATCGGGATTGAGGTTCAGGGTAGGAAAAAAAGAATTTATTTTGGTCTTTTGTCACAAATAGTCCCTGTCGTTAGTCCATTGTTAGTTTTAGTTTAATTATTAGTTAGGTTTAGTTTTAATTGGTTTAATTAAGCTTTAACCACTAGATAAAATTTGGGGTTTTTAGCCCTCGTTTTTCGTGCCCGTTTTAGGTTTTAAGTTATATAGCTTTCGTTTTTAGGTTTTATTTAATCGTTTTTGCATATTTAACTTGTAGAAATAGAAAACCAATCATACCTTTGTCATATTCAAACATCAATCATCA
>BQNB010107877.1:9585-23069 GCA_026074375.1 Tanacetum coccineum | reverse complement strand
AAAAAATATCCATCCAATCAAGTTCATTGGAATGTCATTTTATGCTATCGAAGGCAACTAGTAGTAGTTATATATACCTCCACACAAAAAGGAAGTTTTTATATAAATCACATATATAACGTGTTTTAACATAGACATAATATATATCTCATTTTTTCTCATTTTAAACATAAAAATCATATATTTTATCATTTTAATAGTACAATTGGTTAAAAATGTGACGGGGACAAGATTCAAGACCCAAAGACGTAGAAGTTGTGGCCTCTACGCCGTAGAGGTTTTTCCTCTCTACGCCGTAGAGGTTTGAATATAATTTTATTCGAGGTTTTTCCTCTCTACAACGTAGAGACATCGTTTCCAAATTATTATTTATTACTTAATTTGGATTTTTACTCTGATTAGATTTCTTTTTTTACTCTAATATATGGCTCATTATCATTGTAACTTAGCTTTTAATTATTAATACTTTACATTGTCGGTTAATTTTTTTTCTCACCTTATATTTTGTAACGGGCATTGTGATTCTTCTTTTCTTTTGTTTGTGTCTGCATGGGCTGCATTTGTGGACTGCGAGGTCTCCCAAGTTTGCAACTTTTTTCTTCAACCCCGCCCGTATATGAAAATATTTTTATACGCCGCCAAGTTATGTAATAGTTTTCGGTTATGCCAATTTTATATGTAACAAGACAAAAATAGAACTAACTCTAATATGTAAAATTAGCTTAACTTTGTCGTTTATGATTAAAAGTGAACGCTTGGGCCAAGTCCACATATATTATCACTTAGGGTTCGTTTGGTACGACGTAATGAAATGTTAAATGAATGGAATAAGTGACGTAATGGAATAAATGATGTAATGTAATAATTCATTACCCTTATTAATAATGTTTGGTTGATATGATAGGACGGAATGCAATCGATAAGAAAAAGACTAAAATGCTCATAGTTAATAAGAAGTGTATTTAATGTGGTTAGTTAATGGTGGACTTTTATGTAATTTTGATTACATTACGGAAATAATGAAAAAAATGAGGGGGCCCTATGAAATGAAAATGGTAGTTTTTGATGTAACGAGTCATTCATTGTAATGAATCGTTACATTGTATAATTGTAAACAAACACGATTTTTCTATTCAATCGTAATAACCGTTTCCATTCCAACTTTCATTACATCATACCAAACACTACGTTAGTAAATCATATTGAGATATCATAAACTCAAAACACATAATGGCAACAATTTGGAGCATATATACTCCAAAACACCCTAAATACAACCAAATAAAAATACACGAACTATATGACTCGACATCCTATTCAGTAAGATCTTTAATCTTCACTTCTGTCACCTGAAGCCTTCAATCTGGAAAATCGGTACTCAAAAATAAAGTTGTTGAGAAAGAAAAAAACAAAAACTCAAGCTATAAACAATATGAAAAAACACAAAAGGATCATTTTAAAAACAACAACAAACCCAGTAAAAGCCGAGTATCGTGCAAATTTAGTACAGGAAAAGTAAATCGCTGCAGAAATGAGGTAATGATCGACTAGTTTTATTGATTATCTTTGGGTAAAAGGATAAACCTATTTTATTTGACTAATCTTTTGTCACACCCCGCCAGTGGCGGAAACACGAGATGCGACGATATCATTCATCGCACAAGTTACAAGATCACACCATACCAAGTTTACAAGGATTTAAAGATAAAATTTTACAATTTTGCAACCTTGGAAAAAGACAAACAATTGTCTTTAAAAAAAATCCCCATTTGTAATCGACCTTGATTCCCCAACACTTCTCATTTACCTTCATTAATAACACACCTGAAAATGATACTCGAAAACGTCAACAATAATGTTGATGAGCTTGTATGTTTGACTCAAACCCAGTTGTTGTGCCAATATTTTCAACAGTTGGACAATAGTACTATATGACAGTGAATATATGCAAAACAAACCCATGACTTAGCACCACAGCTAATCATGTACTCAAACCCATGACTTAGCATCCCCGCTAATCATGTACCATGACCTAGCATCCCCGCTAGCCATAAACCAGCGTATACCAACGCTCTTGGAGTCGCAACCCCGATATGTCACTTACGCCCTAAAGGGCCTGACAACTATATTAGGGCAGGACCTCACCAACCCTTGCATGCCAAACACAGTACATGCAAGTAAAATCACAACTTTTGTCATGCCTAACATAGTACATGCAAGTAAAATAACAACCCTTGCCATGCCTAACACAATATATGCAAGTAAAATCACAACCCTTGCCATGCCAAACACAGTACATGCAAGTAAAATCACCACATATATTCACATAGCAGTCATAAGCACTTACTTGTCCCAAAAACAAAACCACGTTTAGCACAGATAGAAAATATTTCAAAACACATTTGAGTATCATTTTCCCCCAACAGAAAATATTTAAAAAGTGGGGTTACGAGAATTCACCTCGAAAGATGACAATAACCGCACAAATAAATCTCCACACAACACCAATAATCTCTACTCAATGCACAAAATCTCTACACAACGCACAACGGCACCTGGCCACGACCTAACATAAATATCATTTTATTAACAATTTGTACAAAGTTGTCTTATTGTACAAGCGTTCGTCTTTACTTTCACAAAATCCTCATTCTTACCCCAAAACTCTTAATCTTATTTCAAAACTCTAGACCTCATTCCAAAACCATTACCTCATTACAAAACCATTAACTCATTACCGAATCATAAACTCATTTTCAAACTACGTATAATCCATTTTTTTGGTGTGTGATAATTACGCAAAACGACTCAAAGCACTCGGGCTAAGTGCGACATCAACACCATTTACTCACACTTCCAAACCGTTAAAACGAAACAATTTACCAAAACCATCCAAGAAAATCTGGCGAGAAATGAGTGAGAGCTCAAGAGTCGAATATATATATAAATCAAAATTTCCGAATAGCTTTTAATTCCATATATTTTTATTGTATAGAATAAATATATATATATATATATATATATATATATCAATATATATATATATTATATATATTTATAATACTATATATATATATATACTATATATTTTATATATTATATTTATATAGAGAAAAAAGAATAATTAATAAAAATTACAATATTTTATTATTTTCGCATCTTATCGGCTAAAAGTGGTAAGTATAAACTTTTCCTTTAGATTATTAAACGTTCACTCGTTTCAACCTTGAAATTAATGTTTATTAAAAGTCATTTCTTTTGTCCCTTAGCATTTCATATTATTTTCTAAGCATGATATTTGTTCTTATATGTTCACGTTACTATTCGAATAAAAAGGATGTGATTTTGTTTTTTTCGTGATTATGGCGTTGTTTGTTGGACTATTTTTATAGCTTCTGGGTCTAGTAGTAACAAATGCGGTTATGTAGCTTATTAGCTTAATAGTTTAAGCTTAATTCTATGTATTGCAGAGCTTATGGATCACGGCCCAATATGGCCTATTTAAGCCGTGGAATTAATGGGAGGGCTTATTGTGGTCCGATTATTTACTACTTATTAGTATAAGCTGATGTATATAAATGGACCTTGATTTCGGACTTGAACCATATTTTAGACTTATAAATATCTTAATGGACACTTATTGGGCATTAAAGCCCAATAAGCGAATTTTTAGTCATTATAAGAGTTTGACGGAATTTTTTGAAAGTGTAATGATTTTCGAAGTGTTATTGAAACGATATTTTGGGGGAAATAAACGTTTTAGTAAAGTTAAAGATCAAGTTTTTAGAATTTGTCTGAAAGTGTTGGAATTAAAGGTCTAAAACCTTGAAAAAAACGTGTAGTTGAACGTTACAGGTCCATGTCGATATTTCTTTAAATAGTGATTTACTTAGAAATTTTACCTAAAACGTGATTTTTGAATTTTTAAATAATAAAATATTATTTAATTATTTTATTTATTTAATAAATTCACTAAAAATTCACAAATATGTTTATTATGAGTAAACGTTTCATTTTTATCAAAAAAAAAAACCTATTATGATTATTTTTACTGGTAAGTTGGGTTACCGAATGTACTTATCGAACAATATATTCTTAATTATTAATTATAAATATTTACTGATATTACTTATCTATTTTTTTAAATAGTATAAGTATGTATTGTTAAGTATTGAGATTGATATGATTGTTGGGATATGTCTTCAACCATCACACCACTAAATTATTATGGGTAGTTGTACAACGTGTCTAAACTCTATGCATCAAACGTGAAGATTGTTTTGGAAATGAATGATTAAAATGGACATTAACTAGACTAGGTCGTGTGTTGTGTGCGGACGTCGTTGCATTTGCTTGTGTGATTGAGATTTGGTTGCAAAAGACTTATTGAGGTGAGTTCTCGTTAGCTCATTTTTAACTGTCTTTTCCGTGGGGGAAAATGGGATACCTCTATGGTTTTGAAATGTTTTTGAATAGAATTGTTCGAAAATGTGGTTTGGTTTTTTGGGACAAGATATGTGTTTATGACAGCATGTGAAATATTATGTGTTGCATGATTGTTTTGGTCGGAGAGGTACGCTATCCCTATATTTGTTTTAGAAATAACAATCCAAGTATTGGGAAGGTGGCCAATTGGGTTTATTTTTTTGACATTTCAAATATCCTAGAGGAATGCTAGATACATATAAATTTTACAAAAAGATTCTACATAGTAATGTGATATCTTTTATATAATAATAAAAGAATAGTATTATTTTGGAGTTTTGTATGAGATTAAATGTTATGAGGAAAAAAATTGGACCAATCAGAACTCTTGATTTTGCCACGTAGGCAAAATCGTGCGATCTGATTGGTCAATAAAAAGTCAAAATTGAATCAATTTGGTCAAAATTGAAATTTTTTGTGGAGAAATCCGATGTAGAAAAAAACACATAAAAATATACGTATCATATTTGTGAAAACAAAAACTTGAAAAAAGAGGAGGTAACTAATTAAACTTTAGTGATTTAATTCTAAATAAATTATATGGAGTTAAGTATAAATTTATAAATTTTATTATAACTTTAAAAAATAAACAAATAACTCTTTAATATATTTTAAAATACAACAAATATAAACAAATTCTTACCTCCAAACAAAGATTTAATATTATCTAATCATATCCCAAATCTACCCGAAGACATTTTAGTGAATTTTTCATTGTCAGCATAAAATCATGTTGTACAACCAAATAGGAAAACACCGAAACACATAAATTATCGTAAATAGAGAAAAAAGGTTTTCTAGCTAGCTATTCATTAATGGGTTTGGAAGAAATTATATTTTCTTTTGTTTTGGTTTAATACATACTAAAATTCTAACAATTGAATTTCTGAAAAAGTATTTATTTCATTGACATGTTTTATAAAGTGAAAGTCAGTGGTTCGAATATAACGAGGAGAAAATTAATCCCCTTGTGGCCTCGGAGGTTCTCTTGAGCCGACTCCGGGCTACTTAAAAAGGTAGTTTTGCTGGGATTAGTTGGCTCACAATACCAAGTACAAAAACAGGTAAATCAAAAGAAAAAAATTACTAATTATCCTACTACGTAATATATAAAAGATTTAATAAATTTATTCTTTTCATATGATTTCTATAATACTCTACGAGGCGTTCATACCCGTGTGTTGCACCGGGCTTATTTTTTGGAAGAAATTGAAGTTTTACTTATGTGAAACAGCGTATAACTTCATACTGCGCGCTGCTCATGTATTTCTGGTATTGCTACATGCATTAACGTACGTAGCAAAATCAAATAAAGATGTTTCATCTGTGTTAGTATATAGATATAAGCAATAATAATAAAAACATTACATACATGTTTTATATATTAGCTCATTTGTCATATCAACAGATGTGTTAAATGGTTCTTTAATGTGTGATATTTTTCCACATTGTTTGCGCAATTGATGTTGGACAGTAGTCTGAGTGTTTGATGCCTGATGCGAAATTTTGATTTCTGTGAAAACAAATAAAAAAATATGAGATGCTGTTAGACAAATAAAAAGATACATCGCATTTGTAATACACTTATTGTTGGGTATTTTCTTAGTCCATGCGGATTAAGAGCCCAACACATTGAGGCCCATCTTGGGTCCATTTAGTCTTTATTTAGGGCATCCTTATGCTCATTATAAAGTGTGAAAAACAAGAGAGAAGAAAGTAAGAAAAGAAAAAAAGAAGAAGATTTTCGGAGTTCTTATCACCTAAAACCCAGCAGCAGTGTTTCGTCGATCCCCGGAGTTTGCACCGTCGGATCGTCACGATTTTTGGACTGAAGCTTCCTTGCATATAAAGGAAGGTTTTGACCGTTGGGATCTTGATTTTGAGGCCTGGAAGTTCTGTTTCTTACCCGGGCAGATTGCAAGTTGTTTGGTGATATTCTTCCTTTCTTGTTCTTTGTTTGTTGCCATATATCTTGATATTGATTCCAAGATTATGATGATTGTTGTATGCCTCTAGTGTTATCTAGAGAAGACTTTGTGTACCTCTCTTGCTTGATAGTGGATTTAAGCGGCACTAGGTGTCCCGTGGTTTTTACCCACTTTGGGGTTTTCCACGCTAAAAGCTTGGTGTTCTTGGTGTGTGTTTGATTATCTTTAATACCTGCTGATTTGGTTGATTTGATATTGTTTGGGGGCTGGTTAGAGTTGCTTTTAGTTTGCCTTATTTGTTTACTTCCTCATAGGTTCATACGGGTTTGGGTAAGTGCTGTCAAACGAAGGTTTTGCTTCCGCATTTGTGTTTATACCGTTGTGACCCATTGCACTTTACCCGTCAAATTGGTATCAGAGCTGTAGGCTCTTGGTTGGGGACTTACCTGTTTGAACGATGGAAGCTAATACAAGTAGGATGGTTAATTTGAATGGTTCTAATTATCATGTTTGGAAAGGGAAGATGGAAGATCTCCTTTATGTGAAAGACTACTACTTGCCTGTTTTTAGTACTGAGAAACCTGAGAACAAAACAGATGCAGAATGGACTATTTTGCATAGACAGGTTTGTGGTTATATTAGGCAGTGGGTTGATGATAATGTTTTGAACCATATTTGTGAGGAGACGCATGCTCGTACTCTTTGGAACAAACTTGAACAGTTATATGCTCGAAAAACTGGAAACAACAAGTTGTTCTTAATCAAGCAAATGATGAGATTAAAGTATACTGATGGGTCCCCTGTTACCGATCACTTAAATGTGTTTCAGGGTATTATAAATCAGCTTGCAGGTATGGGTATCAAGTTTGAAGATGAGATTCAAGGCTTGTGGCTTCTTGGTACTTTACCGGATACTTGGGAAACTTTTAGGACATCCTTGTCCAACTCTGCACCAGATGGTGTTATCACCATGGAATTGGCTAAAGGTAGTATTTTGAATGAAGAGATGAGAAGAAAGTCACAAGGTTCCTCTTCACATTCAGATGTCTTGGTCACAGAAAGGCAGGGGAGAAGTAAAAGTAGAGGCCCGAGTAACAGAGGTAATCATCGTAGCAGTTCTAGCAAAGGAAAATTTGCTGATGTTGAATGTTATCACTGCCACAAGAAAGGACACACAATGAAGTTCTGCAGACAGTTGAAAAAGGAGAACAAGAAGAAAAACTACAATAATCAGAAGAACAAGCACAAGAAAGATGATGATGGTGATGACAGTACTGAAGTAAATACCACCACAGATGAGTTCTTTGTTTGTTCAGATTATGATATGGTTAACCTTGCTCATGATGATTCGAGTTGGATTCTTGATAGTGGTGCTACGTGTCATGTTGCAACACGAAAAGAATATTTTTCATCTTACACACCAGGTGATTTCGGTGTTGTTAGGATGGGTAATACTGGGCTATCTAGGATTGCTGGTATTGGAGATATTTGTTTGAAGTTTGACACAGGGATGGAATTGGTTTTGCATAATGTGAAACATGTCCCGGATATGAGACTCAATATTATCTCAACAGGTCTTCTTGATGAAGATGGTTACCACAACAGTTCTGGTAATGGCTTGTGGAAAGTGACTCTCGGATCATTGATTGTTGCAAGAGGGAAAAGGGAATCCAAGTTATACATGACACATCCGAAGATCTCCAAGAGCATTGTCAATGCTATAGACAATGATGATATGACCGAGTTATGGCATAAGAGACTTGGTCACATGAGTGAAAAAGGGATGTCTATTCTTTCTAAGAAGAATGTGTTATCCGGTGTGCATGATATTAACCTGAAGAAGTGCTCTCACTGTTTGGCAGGAAAGCAGACTAGACGTGCTTTTAAGAGTCGTCCTTCTTTTAGGACGGAGAACATACTTGATCTGGTACATTCCGATGTTTGTGGTCCCATGAAGACTAAGACACTTGGTGGGTGTTCGTATTTTGTCACTTTCATCGATGATCATTCAAGGAAGGTTTGGGTATACACCTTGAAGACTAAAGATCAAGTATTGGATGTGTTTAAGCAGTTTCATGCTTTAGTTGAGAGGCAGACAGGGAAGAAACTTAAATGTATTCGAAGTGATAATGGAGGTGAATACATTGGCCCCTTTGACGCGTATTGTAGAGAGCATGGAATTCAGCATCAAAAGACTCCACCGAAGACACCGCAATTGAATGGCTTGGCAGAGCGGATGAATAGAACCTTGGTTGAGAGAGTCAGATGTTTGCTTTCACATGCAGGGTTGCCTGCTTCTTTTTGGGGTGAGGCTTTGAATACGGCGGTACATGTTATTAATTTAACCCCTTGTGTTCCTTTGCGTTTTGATGTTCCTGACAGGGTTTGGAGCGGCAAAGATGTTTCATACCATCATTTACGAGTCTTTGGATGTAAGGCATCTGTGCATATTCCCAAAGATGAAAGATCAAAGCTTGATGTGAAGAATAAGCCATGTGTGTTCCTCGAGTATGGTCAAGATGAACTTGGGTACATGTTGTATGACCCAGTACAAAAGAAACTTGTTCGCAACCGAGATGTAGAGTTTGACGAAGATCAAACTTTGAAAGATGTTGAGAAGACTGAGAAGGAGACAATTCCTCAGCATAATGATGATCCTATTGACTTAGATCCGGTTCCTCCAAAACATTTTGATGCACAGTTTGGAGATGATATTCAGAATGATAAAGAACAAAATGATGAAGAATATGGTGCTGATGATGTTGATGCTCAAGAGCAACCAAACCTAGATGAAGACGTTCATCCTGAGTTGCCAGTGCCTATGCCACCATTTGTTCCACTTAGGCGGCCCACTAGAGATCATTATCCTTCCACACGCTATTCTGCAAATGAGTATGTTTTACTCACTGATTGGGGAGAGACCGAGTGTTATGCAGAAGCTATGGAAGATGAACACAAGAAAGAATGGTTTGATGCCATGCAAGATGAGATGAAATCCTTGAATGAAAGCTTTGAAAAACAAATGGGTTTACAAATTGAAAACTGAAGAGTATACTCCTAGACCGAGGTACAAGGCCAGATTGGTGGTTAAAGGTTTAAGTCAGAAGAAAGGTATTGATTTTGATGAGATTTTCTCTCCAGTCGTAAAGATGGGATCTATTCGAGTTGTTCTTGGTTTGGCGGCTAGCCTCGATCTTGAGGTGGAGCAAATGGATGTCAAGATAGCTTTCCTTCATGGTGATCTGGATAAAGAAATCTATATGGAACAACCTAAATGGTTTCAGGTTAAGGGGAAGGAAGACTACGTGTGTAGACTTTAGAAGAGTTTGTATAGGTTGAAGCAAGCACCGAGACAGTGGTACAAGAAGTTTAAGTCGGTTATAGGGAATGATCATTGTGTTTTCTTTCAGAGGTTTGGTGATGATGACTTCATCATCTTATTGCTGTATGTTGATGGTATGCTGATTGTTGGCAAGAACATTAGAAGAATTGCCCAATTGAAGTAAGATTTGAGCAAATCCTTTGCTATGAAAGACTTGGGGCCAACAAAATAAATCCTTGGCATTCAGATTTTCCGCGATAGAGGAGCCAAGAAGTTGCATATATCACAAGAGCAATACATTGAGAAGGTGTTGCGCAGGTTCAACATGGATAAAGCTAAAGTGGTTAGTTCCTGTTGGGACAAATTAAAAATGACTAAGTGTCGTTTCTGCTGTTAGAGATGTTCGTTTCTGCTGATAGCATTAAGTCGTTCCTGCTGACAGTTCAAGTAGCATTCCTGCTGATGTACAAGGCCGGATTTAGCTCATGCGGTTGGTGTTGTCAGTCGGTTCCTGTCAAATCCTGGTAAGAAGCATTGGGAAGCTGTTAAATGGATATTTCGATATCTGCGAGGTACTTCAAATTTCGGGTATCACTTTTGAAATGGGGAAACCATGCGTGTTTGGTTACACAGACTCAGATTGGTGGAAATAGGACAACATGAAGTCACTTCTGGATATTTGTGACCCTTAGGCAGGGGGCGTGTTTTCATGGCAAGAAGATTCGCAAAAGTGTGTGGTTGTCTCCACAGAGGAGAGTATGTGGAGCAACGAAGTCGTGCAATTGGAACTATTGTGAGTTGAAAATGTTTTTGCAATGAACTTGGTTTAAGCAACAGTTAGCGGTTCTTTGTGACAATAAAGTATATTCACTTGCTATGAATTCGTTGTTTATTAAAAAAGAACAATACTCTTGATATCGTATCATGTGTAGAGATGCCATTGACAGACTGGTATGTTTGAACTTAATAAGTTCATACGTATGATAATGCTACCGATATGTTAACCGAAGGCTGTAGCAAAGAGAATGTTGAAGATCTGGTTTCGTTTCACGGGATGGGGAACTATATATCATAGAAAGTAAATGGGGAGTATATGGTGGGTATTCTTCTTGGTCCAGAGGATTAAGAGGTCCAAAATTGGGGCCCATTTTGGTTCATTTAGTTTATTTAGGGAGTCTTCTGTTCATATAAAGTGTGAAAAAAAAAGAGAAGAGAGTAAGAAAGAAAAAAGAAGAGATTTCGGAGTTTTAACACCTAAAACCAGGCGGTGTTTCGTCGATCCCGGGAGTTTGCACAGTTCGGATGTCACGATTTAGGGGCTGAGCTTCCTTGCATTTCAGGAAGGTTTTGACTTGGGATCTTGATTTTGAGGCCTGTAAAGTTTCTGTTCTTACCGGGAGGATTGCAGTTGTTTGGTGATATTTTTCCCTTCCTTGTTCTTTGTTTGTTCGCTATATATTGATATGTTCAGATTCTGTGATTGTTGTTGCTCTAGTGTTCTCTAGAAGGAAGACCTTTGTGTACACTCTCTTCTTGATAGTGATTTAAGCGGCACTAGGTGTCCGTGGTTTTTTACCCACTTTAGGTTTTCCATGCTAAAAGTTTGTGTTTTGGTGTGTGTTTGATTATTTTAAGACCTGTGATTGGGTTGATTGGTAATTGTTTGGGGGTGGTTAGAGTGCTTTTAGTTTGTTATTTGTTTACTTCTCATAGGTTCTAGGATTGGGAGTCTGTCAAACGAAGATTTTGCTTCCGCATTTGTATTTATACCGTTGTGACCCATTGCACTTTACCCGTCACTTACGTTGTTGGCAACAAGTGTGTTGTCCATTACTACGCATATATCTGGATTCGTTACCTGTATCAACATATGTAGCAAATTCAAACAAATGCATTTCATCTATATCAACTTACAGATGTAAAGAATAACAGTGCGAAAAGTACATACATGGTTTATCTGGCAACTGATGCATTGTACACGTAGAAATGGCAAATGGGTTGTTAATGTGCGACATTTCTCTAAGTTCTTTGTCCAAATGAAGCTGGCCAGAGTTGGTACCCGCATCAACATATATAGCAATTTCAAACAAAGCCGTTTCATGTATGTGACGGTATAGATATAAATAATAAAAATGTCAAAAGTACGTGCGCGTTTTGTCTTGCAACTGATGTATCATGCCGGTAGAAGAAGCAAATGGGTCGTAAAAGTTTGGTGTAACATTAGCATCGAATGAATTGGTTATTTTCTCACAGTGAGCTTTCTGGAATGCAGTTTCTTCTATACTATTAACTTTTAGTTGCTGCTGTTTGGTGTCGGTGTATGTTGCCACTTGCCAGGCCTGTGTTATTAGAATGAGTGCAATTGTTATCTAAATATCTCAGCCTAAATAATGATAATATTTATGCAAGTTTAAAATAGCCAGTAGAATGAATACTTACATGCTGTAGTATTGGCATCTTGAACACATATACCGAAAGCAGGGTCCGTTGTACATTAAAACTAGTAGTAACTTATGATATATCTCTCTTCCTTGTCAATTATTTCTCTTCTTTGCATCCATAAATTAACATACACGTCATCGTATGAATATATTTTTTGTACCTAGATAAGTAATCACTACTCTCTCCGTCTTATTTTTATTGTTCACGTTTCCTTTTTGGGATGTCCCAATTTAATTGTCTACTACTAAAAATAGATAGGGAAATTTGATCAAGTTTACGATATTACCCTTGTTTGAAAATATTATTACAAACTTTAAAGAAGACTTTAATTAATTAGCTAAGGGTAAAACTGTCATTCTGTCAAAAAGTAAAAAAGAAAAAGCAGTAATAAATGCACTTTTCTTAAACCGTGTGTTTTTTGTCGGGGGACAATAATTTTAGGACGGAGGGAGTAATTAATTGGGCCTAGATATAATAGCTAACATTCTCCTAAGATTGTTTGTGTTAATTATCTTCTTTGCCAACTTTATCTTTAAGGAAAACATATTCTATAAAAGAAGATGTAACGACTTATAGGTCAGTGTCTATATGTTATGTGTTAGCTAATAAAGGCAATAATATTTTGCATTGTATCTTTAGTTTCTACATTATGATCGTATAATTTATCCAATTAAGATAGCTTAAATTTTTTTTTTTTTGAAAATTATGTGAAAAAACAATCGAAGGTTTGCATAGAAATAGAATTTACAACAAATTAACATTTTAAAAGTTATACTATCAACAATTATGTTATGCTAGGATTACTATTATTAATTACTATTATGTTGCAAGAAAGGAATACGTGTCAAAATCATGTCATTAGTATTGAAGGTAACGATACAAGGTCATGGAATATATACATGAATGTACGATCATTCCGTTGAAAAAAATAGTATACCCTCTCTTTCTTTATGCCGAGTTACAAGCATAAAAGCATCGTTCGATGCATTTATTCTTAATTTATCTAGACTAAAAGAAGATGTATTCAAGAAAAATGTGGTAACTTGGATAGTCAAATGTTTCATCATCTTGGTGATGGGATTGTTAAGTCGAGCCCTATGTCCATTCCGTTGTATGCAATCGGAGCATACATCCACATATCATCAGAGCTCAACAGCTGCAAAATGCATAATGTTAGGGTCCATACAATATTATTAAAACTTTGAAAAAAGACCATCAAAGTTACCACCTTAGAAACCCTAGCCACCATCTCTATTCTTCATTATCAATCTCCTTTTATCCTTAGTGTTTGAATTCGTTATAACCCC
>BQNB010107876.1:7719-19090 GCA_026074375.1 Tanacetum coccineum | reverse complement strand
TAAAAGTGTTAATCTAAATCTGGATATGCAATCAATACAAAATATACCGTGTCATTTATTATAGGAAGTTTCAAATTTGACCAAAAATTATGTTTATTTAAAATACTCAAAATATCCTTAGATAATAAACTGAATTAAATAAATAGAAAATAATTTATTAAATTCTGATTGGTCTAGAATAGTTCTGTAAAGTTCTGCACCTAAAATGAGTTCTCAATATAACACTTCAATATATATATATATATATATTATTGTTCTTTGATGCATATAAAAGAAACATGCAAATTATCAGTACTAATATAAGAGAGATTAGATAAAACAATAAAAAGAAGTACAAGGAAGCGAAGTTTATTGTCGGTTTTTTTAAAACAAGAATCTAAGAATCTGGTGTTAAAAGAAATCTTTTGACTTTTTTTTTGAATGGCAAAGTTAGTAGTTAGTGATTTGAGCCCACAGATTGGGTAGTATGCAAGCCTCGAACCTTCGCGTTAGAGGATAAACCCCACTCCTGCTTCTATTTATTTCCGCCCCTGAAGGTCCATGATGAGACTCGAACGGAGACCTCTCCAAGGATACCTCCCCAAAGTTACCCTCGGTGGCTAACTGGCCCAGTTGGTTATAAGCTGGCCATGACTTACTCCCTTTGGTATTGTAAAGAAGCCATTGATCCTTTGTAGAGTATACAAGGGTACCAAAAGGTATTAAAAGGTCATTAAATGGTATTTTAAGTAGTGTATAGGTTGCTTAAGAGAATCCTTTAGGATTGGAAGAGAAATTATTGCCGAATTCAGCTAAGGCAGATCTAGCTAGAATTCTCAAGAGTTATTGAGAAGACAGACTTTTGAATTCTTTCAGTACCCGTCGACAAGATTGATTGAATGCATAAATACACATTCCTTTATATATAGGCCATAGTCGAGACTACCCGAATAATACTTCCAATAATTATTCCTTAATCAAGCTATCCCCTAATTTTAGCTTACCCAATACTCCTTCCGTCTTAAACTATATGCGTGTCCACCTCTCTAATTTAGTTTGTCCAAAATAAATACAATTTCAACATTATTTCTCAAGTTTACCATCCTAATCTTACTTGTGCCAAATCAAAAAACTACATATTGTGCATACATGTATTTTGAAAGGGTAAAAGTGGAATATAATTATTGTTGAATCTAATAATTGTGATTTCCCTAAAAGTGCGGACTGTAAACAATAGAGTTTAAAAATAACGTAATCACTCAATTCAGAGCAGCTCTTGATTGGGATCTGGTTTCTGTTTACGATGATTTCTACAAATCAACATTGCTATTACCAGTTGTTTTCTAACATATATTATTACACATGGTAGCTCTGGAATGTACCTAAAAACACTACAACTTAGTATGGGGTAATCTAATAATTGATATAAACTCTTATGTAGGGTGTAACCTTCATAATTCTTGTGGTGCATAGTCTGTTTCCTGTAACATATGAAGGGGTGTCTATCTACTGGAGCCACCACGTTAACAAACTGAAGGTACATTCCAGAATCTTGCACATGAAACTGCTATATAAATTCGTTGTCCAACTACACTCAATTGAGTGTGTTTTAGTGTAACATGAGGACATATTGTTTTCGTGAAGAGCATTATGATCCATATTTGTTTCCTTACTTCATACTTCACACAATTACATTCAGCAATACCGAACCCCGAACCAGATAGCAAGAGTCTTGGGTGGACAAAAATACAAATGAAACCTGAAGATAATTTTTGGAATGAAACCTGAAGAATATACAAGTGACATAGAAATCCAAATTTCAAATTCTTGAATTGAGTAGAGTTGTTTATGTTTTCGAGATGCATCTCCAACTTCAATAAAAATGGCGCAGTGTATTTTGTCTTCTTCAAGAAGCTTCAAAAATATAAAATAAATAAATAAATGGCAATTAGATGCATTTAAATTAAATAAATCTTTTCTCAAATTATGACACCATTGTTTAAATTTTTTAATTTAATGGACCAATAAAAGATTACCACCTAGTAGAAGATTACATCAACAAAAACCTTTGTTTAATGGAATTAATAGAAGATTCATCCTTTTAGAAGCTGTTGGTTTTAATGTAAACTCAGAAAAATCTGCTACATTGGTATATGTTTCTTCGAGATTGCAGATATAATTCAGTCAAATTTGAGGCTGTAGTTCTTAGACTGTATATATTAGTTAGTCTCCGAGATTAAACATATTGCTAGATATGCTTTTAAATTAATTTGCTGAGCTTGGATAAGCGAAAGAACAATCATACCGGCAAATATGTTTAGCTGTGTCTCTATGTGTGTGTATATATTTGAATGAATTTGATAAGGGATTTTGTTTCCCTAGTGTGGTTCTAATATGTGGCATCACCATTTTCACATTTTGATAAGATCGCCTATTATATATAGTTGAACTTTGATGTTCCTTATTCATATCAGGATACTAAATAAACGGTGGAGGTAGAGATTAGCAGAAGATATAGTGTGAATAAATTCAATATGGAAAGATTTAATTTTGTTGATCTTCCCGTTAAATTATATTATTTCCCATAGGTTACTTGACTAACATAACATGTCTAACACTCCCTCGCAATTCGAGCGACGAAATCGCAATAGCTTGAATTAGAGAATAAAACCACAATTCAAAAAACAAAGCTATGGTTATCTTGATAAATAATTAAAGGCATGCTTGGTTGGAGGTTATAGGGGGTAAGGAATGAGACAAGAAATCATTCGTGATGGTTGGTTAGACATAATGCAATCATCCATTACCCCGTACCGGGTAATACACCATTTCATACAAATTTGAGGGTAATGAAAATTTATTCACCTTCTTCTTTCTTCAACCGCCCATAACTTCTTTTTATATCCCTTTTTTTTTATCTAATTCTCTTTTTTAAGTATATTACTTGCATTTTATTCTCTTTTCCGATCAATAGTCTATCTATTTGTTCTCAAATTGATTTATCTATATAGAATGACAGTAATCAAAACCAATGTTTTCTTTTGTTGGTGTTTAGTTTTCCTGTTTTCTTCCCAAGACAATAGTTAAAATATTAATATAAACATATAGACATAGAGTATTTTTTTTGTTTAGCAATATCCCACTTATTGTTAGGTGTTGATTTTTACCGTGAATCATCCAAAGAAAAAAAGTACTAGTTTCATTCCTCAACATTTTAATCAAGCAACATCATACATAATGAAATAGCGATTGCATTCCTTTGCATTATCATTATCATTATCGTTATCTTTCTTATTCCTTTATTCGAACAAAGCGCCCCCTAAGGCTTTGATAGCACCTAAACATAATGTCAAGTGAACGTTTTTCGGCGACCGTCGAACTTACAACAGCTCGTGACAGTGATTCCGACCGGTGGAGGTGGCGATTCCGGGATGCTTTTCTTTGGAATTTAATCACGAGTCCACGGCCACTAACGGCGTCAACTAACTCTATGCGGTTTGAGAGTTATAAGCAAAACAGTGAGCCAATTGCATTTTTTTAAGTTGACGGCTTGTTACGGCGCGGCGTCAAGGCTATGCTACAATTCTGGTATGCTGTTCTTGGGAATTTAATTACGAAGCCAATGACAGTTAACTCCTCACGGTTGGGAGTTATGGTCGAAAATGTAGGCTGCGCTTTTTCTTTTCTTTTTAGGATGAGGGATACGGCGGCAGCTTGGGTTTGACCTAGAGCTCTAGGTGGCCGGCCAGGCCCGAAGATTAGACCGAGAGCTCCAATACCATGATTATATTATTCCCCATCGGATACTTTAATTTGTATTATGCATTCACTATTTATAGAGTGAAAGAGACTCTAACCTTAGAAGACCTAAACCCACAAGCGGGCTTGGCGTGACTAACACTTTCATGGTTAGTTATTTTTGGATTTTAGGTAGATCATGTATGCTATGTTCTATTTCTATGTCAGGTTGCTTTTAATTTGTTATCTACCTACCGTGGAAACGGTTAAAGGGACAAGAAACTAAAATCATATAGCATATAAAGGAAGCAAAATGAACAGTAGGGATGAAATGAAAAGGAATTAAGAGAGTGAAGAAGACCCATTACGATTTTTACTTGTTCCAGCAAGAATATCTTATATGCACTTTAATGAAATACCAATCAACCCACAAACTTCGAGTATATACATATACATTGCATGAACATTTATGTATGTATTTTATATTAAATATGCTATTTCTGGCTAAGATGTTACTCTCTACGTTATGTAATTCCATCTCTGTTATAAAGCAACCAGATACTGACGTCTTGTGTTATTTTATCAGGTCATTTTGCTGTTATTTCTGACAGCTGATTTAGTAGTATATATTCTCTACCTGTCTCCAGAGGCCATCCATACTCTTCCATTTAGGATTGCACCTTATCTAAGGGTAGTTTTCTTTGTCTTGTATATCAGGTATGGCATGACCACGTACACAACTTCTAATACCATAAAATGTTAATCTATTTTCAATGTTTAGTACTTTACTCCATAAATTTATACTACTTCAAAAGGCATGCATCGCTTTTAGTAAAACTTCTAACACTTTGGTAACATGAATATAATGCTTATCACTCTCTCCATCCCAAAATAAATGCCCACTAGACAAAGATACTCAAACATGTTGATGATGCTAATTTATTTACATTTAAAAATATCCTGACCTAGGGACTTACGAGACAGTCTTGTCGTGCTGGCTGGAATGGTTGGCACATATCTCAATGTCTTGGTGAGTATTCCATCATCTTTTCATGAATATATGTTATGATTCTCTACTTGATCTGATATTGACCCTTATTTGGATCGTTGTTGTCATTAATGATTAATAAAATATTTCGTGCATACAGATTTTGTGCCTTCTGTTTCTTCTGTTCTCCAGTTGGTTAGCTTATGTCATCTTTGAAAACACCCAACAAGGAACTACAATATTTGTCTCTTACCCTGCTACATTGTACCAACTGTTTGTTCTTTTTACCACATCCAACAATCCAGACGCTTGGATTCCTGCTTACAAGTGAGTTACCTGGTATATAAATTACAAGATTCATATTTTGTTAATACTAGTTCCAAATATCTCAAGTAGAATAAAGGGGACATTTTATAATTTACCATTTCATAGCAAATGACAACTTTTATTTATTTATATGTCATACACAATAGTAGAATTAATGGACACAAGGTAAAATAAAATCATCTCTATATCTGGTATAGGAAGCAAAGATGATATTTGTCATGAACTGAAAGAGTTTATTGTTTTCACTATGCTGGCATATTGAACTCTGGCCTCGCCTTCATTTTTTAAGAGCTTTGTTCTTATTAATTTTGTCACTACAGTTGGTATTACGAGTGTTTATACATTTAATAATTTCCTCAAGGCATGAACCGTATGATTGTATTTGCTCTTTTCCTTTTCAATATTATCAAACTGTAAATTTGTTGTACAAACAGTGTTTTTACATTTTTTTCCAGTTAATAAGATGGTCATTCCTTTTTTTTTTGTTCTTATTAGTGCATGTCTGGGTGTTTACTTTCTCACAAACGGGTTCTTGCCTGTTGTTATTTGAGAGCTTCCAATGTGGGGGGTGGTACTTATTTATTAATGATTACTACTAAAAAGTCCATTCATTTATTTCAATTTAGTTGACCGAATTGTTGTTTCAACTTTTCTTATTTCTTGTTTATCGCATTGTTTTTAAAAACTTGTACGTTACAAGCTGGCATGACCTTTTAACTGCAGTCTGGCTGAACAAAGTTACTGAGAAACACGATTCGAAAGCAGGTGAAAGAATTTTGTTTTAAAGCTTTTATATCTTTGATGTACTGCGTGAGTATGCAGTTATTCTTTGGTGAAATTTCCTCTGGATTGTAATGTTTACACTACTCCTCATGGAATTTTGTTCAAATCAACAAGATAGAGGCTTTATTACTATGGCACAGTGTATGCAATTGTTCCAAGAACTTAAACGTTACAGGTAGTAGCATTTGTGTTTCAGTTGCTGAAAAAATTCAATGGCCGCTAAAGCATTCTTGTGACATATGATACTATTTTAGTAAACTAAATGGTATCTAATCAAGGGCCTGTTTACATTTTTTCATTAATTTTCTTTGCCAAACACTATATTCAGATTATCTGCGTTTTGCAGCTGTGATAATCAGATAATCCATGTGCAAACGCACTCCCAAACACCTTCTAAGTTCGTAAATAGGTATAGATGGCTATATGGATATATATGATTTTATCAAGAGAGTTATGGTGAATAACTGGTGTTTCTTTTTTGGGCTGAATTATTAGTCTTAATGAAGAATTGAAACATGTAAATTTCCGTCTTTTATATGACCAAACATCATAATCCCCAAATTCATAAAATCCATACTTTTAAGAAGTAGCAACAAAAAAAAATTCCGCTATGGCAATAAAGGTACAAACAAGCATATAAACATCTTACGACGACGAAGATAGAAATATCACTCAATATAAAATAACGAAAAGAGGCGACATAAAAAC
Source organism: Tanacetum coccineum (assembly GCA_026074375.1). NCBI lineage: Eukaryota > Viridiplantae > Streptophyta > Magnoliopsida > Asterales > Asteraceae > Tanacetum > Tanacetum coccineum. The sequence goes on along the minus strand of BQNB010107876.1, from coordinate 12,567 downwards.
CATGGGTTATTTACAACCCAAATAGATACTCTGTATATAAGTAATCATATAAATAAGTAGATTATCTAGTATCTACAACCACAAACAAATATAAAACAAAAAAAAAACATATTCTAATTTGAAAAAATAATGAAAACAGGGCTGAAGTTAATGATATAAAAGAAAATTACAAGGTTGACAGAAAGCGGCTCAGCTGGTCGGCTGTGCAACACATGGCTGTAGTGGGAGTGTAGCAATAGCCGTAGTGTAGCAGTGCGTGGCTGATCAAATTTGAAAGGAGCTTTTGTGGAGGTAAGAACGAGAACGGCGGTTAAGAGATGTGGGTAATTGTACATAGAACCTTAATCTCAATCTGGAATCAAGCTGGAAAAACAATCCTATTTTTAAACAGATATAAAGAGCAATCAATATTTTAACTAATGGTTTTATTTAATTGATAAGAAAAGACTAAAACTACAAGAGTATAAATAGGCCTTTCTTAGCTTCAAGGCTAAGCTAGGTTTACTAATGGGCTGGGCCCTTATTACTTACTCTAACATCCCCCCTCAAGCTGCGAGCTTGTTACAAATATAAAACCCAAAAACGATAAACAAAAGTCTTCCACGAAGCAATGATCCAAATCTTCAACAAATGCAAAACAAATCGATCTCACAAGGGATCAAACTAAAATACGAAGCAACTGAATGGTCTCAACTAACAAAAAATTCCAAAAGACGAAGCAACGTCTCAGCTAACCAAAAAATCCCAAAAACTGAAGCCGAGGTCTCAACTAACCAAAATAATCCCAAAAGACGAAGCAACCTGTAGCGCATGTCTCAACTAACCAAAAAAAACTCAAAAAACTAAATCAACAACAAAATGTATCAAATTACTAAGAGAATTAATCTTCTTGGTCACCAGATATGTCATCAGGATAACAATCGTCTTACGTTCACCAATATAAATCGAGCTTCTGACCCAACAATACGCAAGTAGATCAGTAGAAGTAGAGATTTCACCTTTCAGAACCTTTAAGACGAGAAATTTGCTTATTCTCGAAAGATATCGTGACCGTTGTTTTTTCAATAGGTGGAGAGCAGGACTTGCTGTGCGACGCACTTTTCTTAGCTAGGAATTTCTTACAATTACGTGTGCTATTCCCTAATTCATGACAATAATAACACTCAACCACATCAGAATTAAAACCTTGGGAATCCGCAACTAGATCACTATTACCATTCCTAGAACCATCTTGAAATCCACCACGACTAACCGGACCACTATTAGAAGCCAATGAATGAGGAGACTCTAAAGTTTCATTACGAATAACTTGAGAAAATGTATCTTTAAGAGATGGAATTTCATACTCATTCAAGAACTCACATCTAAGAGAATCAAATTCCAGGCGCAAGCCGGTCAGAAAGCTCATTACAGCTATTTGTTCCCTATGCTTTTGCATCACTTTCACATCAGCACTTATAGGAAGAAGAAAATTCAATTCTTCATACATCTTTTTGAATTCCATAAAATAAGCAGTAAGTGACAGATCTTGTTGTTCCTCACGATGAAAAGCCTTACACACACTATATATCCGAGAGATGTTCTTTTGTCCCGAATACAAAAAATCAAGATAATCTATCAATTCCTTTACATACTCACAATGATCAAGTAAACGAATGACATATGGTTTAATAGAGTTCCTAATCATCAAGAACAACCGATCATCATTCTGCAACCATTGATCATTAGTCTCATCCGTAGCAGGATTATCTTTAAGATGAGAAGCTTTTCTAATACTATGTAAATAGATACGAATGGTCTTGCTCCATGCAAAGAAGTTGGAGCCATCAAGTTTGATATCTGTAATCCTAGTCACTATGGGAAGTCCATCAATAACAGAACCACCACTACCAGATGCATCATCACTTTTCTTGTCACTAACCATAATTGAGAATTAAATCAAGAAATTTGACACTTCCAAACAAAAGAATATAAACCTTCAAACTAAATAGTAACCACACAAATTGAAAAAACATAAATTCACCGATCAAACTAGATCTCACTAGGGTTCTAGTCGGAATCACAAAGAATAGAGATCTGGAAAACGTAGGAGGTGAGATCCGATTAACATGATTTCTGGATGATCTAAAACCTAATTGGTACTCACACATGTACCTTTTTCAAAACTGAATATTAAAACCCTTAATAGTGAAGCTAAACGGAAGTCAATACCTCAATTGCTATGATTACTATATAAACAGATTATTAAAGAGCAATCGATTTTTTTAAAATTATGGTTTTATTGAATTGATAACAAAAGACTAAAACTACAGAGTATAAATAGGTTTTGCTTAGCTTCAAGGCTAATCTAGGTTAAGTAATGGGTTGTCCCCTTATTACTTACTCTAACACTATTTGAACCAAATAAATTAAATAACGCAAAAGCTTAATGCATTTTCTCTTTTTTGCTTCATATTTTTATGTTAGATCTTTTTACACTTTTCCTTGATGCTTTATTGGGGGATTGTAGACTAGTATGTCGTTCGAAAGGTCTCTTTGGGTCTTCTGGTTTATATATGGATCAAGAGCCATATCATGTATTTGTAACCATTGACCAATTGTTGTCTACAATTAGATTAGTTTACATTATTTTTATATTCATGTTTATTAATACGACTGCTAATTAGTAGTAAGATGTATATAAGCATATAAGCATATATTATTAGTGCTCTTAAATTGCCTGGTTTTCTTTTAAACAAATAATACATTTAGATTATGCCTCTCATCTTGTATGGTTGTAGCGTACATATCTAAGCACTAAAAATGCATCTTTCATTCAGGACGCTGCCAGCTATATCAACTGAAGAGTTTCAGTCAAGATTTAATGAATTGGATGCGGATCACAATTTACAGGTAGTGTTTTGACTTTGGTCTATAGCCTCTTTTTGGGAAAGGTTTTGCGTTCAATATAGAATTTTATCCCTTTATTCTTTCTAGCTGTTGGATGCACCAAAACTCATGTGAAGTTCCTTTTATTGACTTTCAATCCTTTGTTTTCATTGACTTAAATTAGTATGTTAGTCTCTAAGAAATATGAGCATAATAGAGAGATTGGTTTGTTCTATTTGATGTTAGACCAAACTAGATTAGATGGGCCGGTCCAATTAAATAGATGGGCCGTACCCATTAGGTTATGAGTTAGTTGCTTAATCTCTAAGCCATGACATTAGTATAAATACACATACAGTCTAATGTACAAATCACAATTACAATTCTAATAATATATACCCTTTGAGGTTTTATATGGTATCAGAGCCAAAACCTTAAGCAACCATTTTTTGGCACAATTTTGGTGACTTTTCAACCACCACAACAATCCTACCATCAGATCCAATCAACAATCAGATCCACAGATCTACTCCTCATAACCTCGCCATTGCCGCCGCCGGCCGCCATCATCAGAAACAAAAAAAGGAGGAATATTACTATGGTTATGATTTCAGCTTTCACCATAGTTGATAAAATGGCTCACGACTCTCGTAAGTTTGCTTTTACCTTTACTAACCAATAATGTTTTGTTATTGGAAAATATGATTGATATTCCTCTTACTAATACAATTTGATGGGTTTATGTTGATGGATCCAAATTTAACGTGTCTATTAAAATCCTTATCTGTTACCGATGGTGACTTTGTTCCAATGGAAACCCCCAATTATCCATATTTGGGTCTCAAACGTATGCCCACTTCGTGTGTTATCATTCTTGCAATTCATAAGCTTCTTTTTGCAATGTTCAAGGTATTAACTTCTCGTGAACTTTGGTTGTCCCTTAAAATATGTAGTGTGCACTATTCCACATCTAAAAGAATTCACTCTTAAAAACACAACTTCTGAGATTAGAGAGTTGCACAGGTGTTGTAACTCCTGATGTTATCTAAATCGTGCTCACGGAATCCAGCCGATGCTATCGACGCCATCACGGTGAACCTCGTATATGGATAATGATTTCGTTATGCTTGCTTGTCTCAGGTGACTTGTGATAAGAAGTCTTCGTGAAGAATATAACGGTCTTAAAACTACAATCACTGCCCGTCAAAGTCCAACTGCATTTAGCGAGGTTCATGCACTCCTTAGTGATCATGATTATATACTTGGAAAAACTCGTGCACCTGCTCGGTCTATCACTTCATCTTTTGCTACAAACTACGCAGTGGGCTCACCAAGCATGCCAGAAGCTCGTCAAGCTCAACTTTCAGAGTTGACTGCTCAATTGAGTGCTCTTGGATTCCAAGTGTCACCCATTGCACCATCTGGTCCACAAGCCTTTTATGGTGCTCGCTCATCAAACAACAACAGGAATAACAATAATAATAATTGTGGCAATCGCAACAACTCTCATGGTAACAACAACAACCAAGGTCGTGGTAATGGTCGTTAATTTGATTGGGCATTCACCCAAAACACAGTGTATGACACTTGCAATAGATGTGGTATTCATCGCATTCCATCATAATGCCCTAATCGTAACCCTTATACTATTCGCACTCGGCCATCCGCTAACTTTGCAAATACCTGTGCTCAATCCTCTAATGCCTCGGCAAATTGGCATTCAGACACTGGAGCAAATAGTCATGTGACACTTGATTTGGAGGCGATGGACAATTTAGAGGCATATTATGGTGACGACGCACTTCATGTTGGCAACGATAAGGGTCTTCCTATTCTTCATATTGGTTCATCTAAAGTTTACTCACCACAAAAAACGTTTTCTCTCAAAAATATTCTTCATGTACCAGAAATCTTCCATAATCTCCTTTCTGTTTAGAAATTTTATCATGATAATGATTTCTTTTTTGAATTTCACACTTC
>BQNB010107874.1:0-20509 GCA_026074375.1 Tanacetum coccineum | reverse complement strand
TGTTTCTCTTATTGAATTCTTATTATCAACTTAATCTGCTTGCGTTTATTTTCATCAAAATAGTTGTCACAATTCTTCTTTTAAGCTTAATTCTAAAAACCAAATAGTCCCCGCGAACGATCCCTACTTACCGCATAATCTTGCTACAAACGGACGGGTCATACTTGCCCGTATGTGTTTTGTTCATTAAATTCGGTACTTGTGTTATAAATTTAAAACTTGCTCTAACGAGAACACATCAATAATCAATCGTTCAACTTCTTTGCTAGCTCTAGATGCCCATCATACATGAATGTCGATATCCTTAACACTAGAGGCATACCTTTTATGTGTGAACTTTCAGCCTTGAAGCGATCTATGAAAGCCTGAAGTCCTTCACCCTGCTTTATTTTTACTCTATTGATCTCCGTCAGATCCTTAACATACCTTTTCAGTTGTGAGAATTCTTCTAAGAACTTCTGGCTGAGTTCTTCAAAACTGTCAACACTTTTCGGATCGAGATCATCAAACCAGTTCCTTGCCGCACCTTACAGGGTTTGGCAGAATATCCTGCACCAGATCGGCATATGCCACTCTTCTTGCTATACCGCAGCGGAGAAGATGCCAATGTGATCTTCTAGATCTTTGTACCAATCATAAACACGAATGTTTTGGGGAAGCTTAGCCCTCCGATGGTATTTGAAGTGAGTGATCATTGAGGTGAAAGGAATGGGTTTTGGCCTTTTGTAAGGTGCACTCAGATCTTCTGAACTAGCACTCGACATGCTATCATATCCGGACTCCGGCTTGGCTTTCTACGGAGGGATCTCTCATATCGAGATTTAGTACTTCTCCCTACACTCTTGGACCTACTTGCTTCTTCCCTCAGAATTCTCATATCGGTGGGATTTGGAGATGACTCTCTTCTCCCTTGGGTGGAGAGTGTGCTCTACTACGACTCTTCCTGGTTCTCGGCGAACCATCAGAGGAAAGGCTTCTGTCTCTTCAGAATGAAGAAATTTCCTGGAAAGTCTTTGAACCCCTGCTTTCTGACTCTTCATAGAGCAACATTTTCGGGGTTCCTTTTCCCCTACCTTATCGATCGAGCTCCTTAATCATTATGCGTAAAGTTCCAAGATTCTCCTTCACAAAATTCGGTGAGGGGTTCATCTGGACAGGTTCGGTAGCTCTAGGAAGACCTCCACCAGGATTTCTCCCTTCACCTTGTTCCTTGACATTCAGATTTTCCCTTCCCCCTGGCGAGGAACCCTATACGTTAACATCTATTCGCTTATACAACGAAGTTAAAATAATAGGTCCCACGGATGATGCCAAATGTTGAAGTATATTTTCATAAGTGTGCTTAGGTCGCGATTCCTATAGAGACTTTGGTTGCTACTACAGATCCTAGCTACAAATAAGAGAAAACATTGTTAGCTTACCCTATATTTTTAGTCCGAGACCAAGCTTCGGTATGAGAATGAGAACTTGGTATATGCGACACATGCGGAGAGTGATGTATCATTGAGTGTAGGTATTATTTATTATCAAGTTTTACATTTATATTTTGCCAACTATACCTAAAAACAACACTAACGGGCAGTGTACCTGATCAGTTGTAGCTTCGTTTGTAAGTAGGGTGTCGATCACTAAGAGCGAGAATGTAATTCCTATGTCTATCAGTATTTTAGTTATCTATGTTAGATCTAATCTATCTAACCTATGCTAAACCTAATTCTAACGGTTAAGGGGGTTTTCAAACTAAGAGACTGGCACAGGTTTGGTGGTGACTTAAATCTACTTCTGCTACCAAAACACACACAAGACAATAATCAAAAGATAAAAGAGCGGTCAAGCTCTGTATTAACCATGATTAATTAAATAAAACATTGGTTTGTTTATTTAGTGCAATGAATGACTAATTTCAAGGGTTATATATTTCCTAGATTCAGACGATACTTCTTCCTAAAACCTAGACATGTAGAATTCTATCACAATTAAACGCATCCGCATAAAGTATTTTATTTGCTGATTATAATCTATCTTAGGAGATTAATAATGGTGATATTATTAAACCCTAGCCCATCGGGACTTTACCCACTTACTGCTTAACGGCTCTTTATATTCTAATAGTCCACTATTCGAGTCTTACCAAGGGAATCATAACGTTATTTGTTGATCCCAGGTCACTTGCTAGTCCAACTTGTTCACTAAACCAATGGTAAAGATAGGTCAATATTTGTGATCCTATGATTCTAGATATATAAATTGCAATATGGAGAGCCATCCCAGTATCTAGCTAACTTGGTCGGTATCACTAGACCCAGTTGAATGATAGGTCGCATATTTAAGCACATAGACAAGTATGAATTGATAAACATAATCAACAATCAACGATAAATTAAGCAATCGATATAAACAAACCAAACATTATATTATCATAATCATGGCTAATACCCAAGGGTATTAGCCCTTAACCATTGTAATGTATACAAGCATAATAATGAACAACCAAGGTAACCTAACCGAGTTAAACGAATGATACCAAAAATTGAACGATTATTAAGAGTATGAGAATTACAAGGTGTTTCCTATGGAATTAAGCGCGTTGCGAGACCTTCTTTGCTCTTCTTGTCTTCTGAAAATCGACTTTTGTGGTTATGGTATCTTAAATATGATCAAGCACACCCTAAACTCGTATTTAGGGTCTTCTATTTATAGTGTCTGGAATACGATCGATACACCGTATTGGTCGAGGTCAATACGGCATATTGGGATTTTTCTTGGAGTAGGGACCACGTTCAATATCTTCCATGATCTTTAAATACTCGAAATAGAATACTGTGTATGGAACTTCCTGGATACGGCCTATAAGTCTTTAGTTCTTTCGAGGTTTCTTATGAAGTGCAGGCACAGATACACTGTATCTTCTTTGATGGATACGGCGTATAGTATGTCAGAACAGTATTCTTCAGATTTCTTCGTTTAAGCTCCAGATGTGTGCCTTATAGCTAATCTTCACAAAGTACTTCATAATTACTACAAATCTCAAACATAAACGATTAAGTACCAATTCTCGCAATAATTATACAAAATAGGTAATTTACATGGGATAAATGATGCAATTAAGTGACGTTATTTGATGTCATCAAATATCCACCCACTTGAATCCTACTTGTCCTCAAGTAGACTTTAGAAAATTTATGAAAATGTATCTCAACCGTAGTCAAGGATTTTTTTTTTCTTTAAGCATTTATTCATTCATTATTAGTACACAATCAAACACCTTACGAAATAGGAAAAATCTCAACTCGCTCAACTAATCTATGTTGTAACATTTAACTAATTTGCTCAATTGCTTGGTCGTGATGAGTATTCTATTATAGGCTTGGCAAGGATACACATCTCCACCACTAAAGCTAAGGAGTGACAAGTCTTCAAAAGGTAAATTGGGTTTTAAAAGGTTTAAGGGTTTAATCACTCTTTCTAATCTCTATTGATACCAATATTCCAGAAAAGGCAACGAACCACACATATACATCCATAACGATGTAATAGACACACATGGTTGCATTCATTCCTTAACTCAAATAAGCTAAAGAATAGGACTAGTAGTCTTTACCAAAAGTCGTAAACCAGCAAGGGTGACAAACCACATATACACATCCATAATGATGGAATAGACATGCATGATTGCATTCAATTCCCTCACTAGAGTAAAACTAAGGTTTAGGGCGAAGAGTGATATAAGGTAGGGATCTTCTAATCTTTTCTACAAAGGTAATAAACCAACAAGGTGGACAAAATCACGCATACATGGCCGTAACAACGGAATAGACATATGTGATTGCTCGAATCCTCATTCAAGTAAGACCTAAGGATAGGGATTAGGAAAGGGAAAGTAATTGTTGTTAAATAAAAAGAACAAAACAAATAGATTAAGTCTAAATAAATAAGGCACAGTTGATGAGGCGTCATTTTATACACTATTTCGGGGTCATTTAACCCCTTAAATCATGCAAATATGCCCAGATTATGTGCTTAATCATTTGTTTTCATGTTTTTAGCACTTGGATGGCATTTGGAGGAAATACACGTGACTTGGGCTCATTTGGAGAAGAAACGGACAAGACTACGACTCTACACCATTTATCTTGAAGAATTGTGCATACAGAGCGTGGAGACGGCGTCGCGATTACTAAGCGACGGCGTCAGGATTTTCAAAGTGACGGCGTCATGGATTTGGCGACGGCGTCAGGACGTAGCCGACTTAAAGTGGCTCTAGAAGATTCTACGTGGCGACGGCGTCACGATTACAACACGACGCCGTCGCGCCGCTTTTCCTATATATACAAAACCGATTTTAGGGTTTTAAGTGTGTAACTTTTGGGAGACGAACCCTAACTTTTATAGTCGAGTTTGGCAGCTTTTTAGGCCGTCTTTAGGGCCTCAAAACCCTATTGTAACAGTCTTTAATCCATGTTTTAATCAAGTAAAGTTCATTTATCCCTTTAATCTTTCAATATGTCTATGTATTGTTTGATTGATTTATGTTCTTTACCTTCTTATAACATGCTAGGCTAGATCCTTTAGTATTTACTTATGATTGCATGAAACTTAGATTGTAGATCCTTTTAATGTTGCTTCTTGTGATGGATGTGCGCGTTAGGCTTTAGAAAACTAGCCATAAGATATTAAATTGGCATAGACGTCTAGGGAAACGCGAGTGTGTAGAAAGGATACCATCGGTAACAGTCTTCATACTACCTTACCCCTAATATGGTTGATCCCTCTTAAGATATTTCAATTGCATTTAATATACTCTTAGGGGCCTTGTAATAGTCTTCATACTACCTTACTTGTGCGTTGCCTTAACAGAATATTAAATAGACGACGGGTTCGTGTAATTCGTTCATGACTTAGGAAATATTTACACAGATCATCACAAGTGTGGCAAAGCAACATAAGAACCTAATGTAACAGTCCTTTAATCCATTGTTTTAATTCATGTAAAGTTCATTATCCTTTAATCTTTCAAATGTCTATGTATTGTTTGATAGAATTTTTGTTCTTACCTCCATATAACATGCAAGGCTAGATCCTTTAGTATTTACTTATGATTGCATGAAACTTAGATTGTAGATCCTTTTAATGTTGCTTCTTGTGATGGATGTGCGCGTTAGGCTTTAAAAAACTAGCCATAAGATATTAAATTGGCATAGACGTCTAGGGAAACGCGAGTGTGTAGAAAGGATACCATTGGTAACAGTCTTCATACTACCTTACCCCTAATATGGTTGATCCATCTTAAGATATTTCAATTGCATGTAATATACTCTTAGGGGCCTTGTAATAGTTTTCATATTACCTTATTTGTGTGTTGCCTTACCGGAATATTACGTAGACGGCGGGTTCGTGTAATTCGTTCACGACTTAGAAAATACTTACACAGATCATCACAAGTGTGACAAAGCAACATGATTAGGAGAAGTAATATGAGGAGTAGTACATGATTAAGTAAATACGTTCGTTTACCATATAAGTTATCACCAAAGTAGTTTAGATTTATTTTATTATTATTAGTTTAATTAGTAAAAATAAACCAACATCTCAAACCATGATTTTACTTGCTTTCTATAAAATATAAATACAAAAAGAATCTTCTCTCAACCCCGTAGACCTTTGTTAGATTCTGTTCGGGCCTTCCTAACCTATTCCCCTAGAGAACGATAACAACCCTTAAGTCTTGCCTATACGACACTGCAACGATTAGGTGCACTGCCTAGGGAGTTGTTAAACTTCTTGTTGAAGTCTAACGACAACCGCATCAAGTTTTTAGCGCCACTGCCAGGGAATGGTTAGGTTTCGATCATTGTTTAACTTAGGTTTACTCGCTTGAATCCTTTCAAGTGAGATTTTATTTTTCTGTTATTAGCTTTCTTTTAGTCTATCTTTTCTTTGTGCCTTTTGTCTGTAACTCTTTCGTTCACCATCATGATGTATGAAACACCACCTACCACACCCTTTCAAAACCTACCATGAACCACAACCTTTCCATTTCAAAGATATACCTTGGTGTTCCAACAACATCAAGATGAATCTATCTACAATGCATGGACTCGTTTCAAAAACTTAATCCAAAAAGTCCCTCATCATGTCCTCGATTTATTGTCCCTTACTCAGTTCTTTTATGATCATATTGACGACTATACTCGAATGGACCTTGACTTTGTAGCAGATAGGAACTTTAGGGAATTAAGTGGTGAAGAAGCATGAGAAGCCATAAAAAATTTTGCCCAAGGCCAAAAAGAATGGGACAACCCACCAAACCTTATTTCTTAACAAGAATTAGCAAATTTGAAGGCTCAAGCAAAAAGACTGTTTGGAAATGAGAAGGTCTAGGTTGAGATGCATAGGGGTATTGCATGGGATAAGGTGGAAAATCCAAACCCACAAAGTACCCCACAAGTCCTCCCATCATTCGAGAAATACACATCGTCCGTGACTCACCCGGAAGAAGTAAAAGAGGCTATAGGAATCCTAATGGAGGTAGAAACTTTACACGAACCACAACTAGAGGATTTAGGCTTGAAACTTGTAATCATGACATTCCTCTTAGTTCTAGGGAACTTCCTAGTTTTGATGAACCGAAGCCTCAACCACAACCCTTACCAAATTGTCCACCTTTAGATGTAAATCTAAGAGACAAAAAAGGAACCAACCCACCCATCAAACCACATAGTCCGGATAGTTTTAGAATGAAGGTAGTGGACAAATCAACCATTAATACATCACCTTCACCTCATGTGGCGTCTTTCCACCCTAAGGATACGTATTGCTATTACCACCCATGCATTGATGATCCTAAGAAACATTATGGATTTATACCAGGTTTATTAGGACATAGTGGATCCCTAGGTGTTGATTTTTTGAAATTAGAGATGATAAAAGATGATTTGGAATTAGAATCTAAGAAAGTTTCTTTTCTAGAATGAGGACTTAATTCACCCGTTAGGCCAAAAGAAGTAGAGAAGGTTAGGATTAAAGAAACACACCATTTGGAGCATATAATTCAATAACCAATTTTTCATTGTGTGACCCCTTCTCACAACAATGGTGTGTATCATTACTATCACCCACACTTGAACTCAAGTGTAGGGGAACCCTCCTTTTTATCTGTTAAATAAGGGTAGAGTCAGGCTCGTGACTCGAACAAAAACAAGCGCTTGTTGGGAGGCAACCTAATTCTTTTAATTTTTCCACATTTAGGAGTGTCTTGTGTTTTAATTCTTCTCGTTTATTCTTTTATGTTTGAATTATTTTGTAATCATGATTTGTTTTGTTCTTAACTTCGTCTTATTAACAATCAAAGGTATTTTGCATAAAATAAGTGTAGGGGAAAATATCCGGTTTATAAGAACCAATTCAAACATTTAAAATAAATTGTTTAGATTAATTCGCGTCAGTTTCGAGTCATATGATTGTAATGATTAATCTCAGGTTTTATGCAGTATTTTATGCAGGAAATAACTAATAAAATTAGGTGCAGAAAAATTTTCAAGAAAAACGAAACAAAAATTTTCACAGACGCTGGAGACGGCGTCAGGATTTATCCTGACGGCGTCACGCCCCCAGCCATGTGAAAATTCGAAAATTTTCAATTATTTTTGAAAAATAAATTGTGCAATATCTAAAATTTGTAATTTTCTTGTAAACCTGCAGAAACCTATGATTATATCATCACTTTCATCCTATCTTTACTGCTTTCATAGAGTCAACCCTAAAGTTTTGTTGTATATATCATTATCCCGCCGATTTTACGCCAGGTGTAGTTGTCTTTGTCTTTGATTTACAGGTTATATTTGATAAGAAGAAGCTTGGAAGTTCTTAGGAAATTTCATATGACGATTCTTGAAGGACGATTAAACCAGTTATCGCATGTTTCTTCTCCATTATTGAGCAAACCAGGAGAGTACTAGTTTCTTTTACTTGTTTTATTTTCCCTTTATTCGTTGTATGAGTACTTTTAAAGAACATTGAGGACAATGTTCAAAATAAGTGTTGGGGGAATAAGCCTTAGAAATTATTCCTTCAATTGCTATTTGCTTGTTCCTTAAAATGATGGGTAATATATCGAAACATAGTGTAAAAGGTCATTTTGACCCAAATTTAATTTTTTATGACATATACCGACGAAAACCAAGTATTAATAGCGTCTCATGGATAGGAATTTATATGACTAGCACAAAAACCCTCAAAATTCCACCCTAAAAATGTGAGGTTCGACTTTAGATCTATAGGAATTCAGGTATCCATTTTTGATACCCAAGATAGTTTATACCTTTAGCTTTCTCGTGTTAAGGTTCAAATGCAGTCATATGTGTCTATTCCGTCGTTACGGATGTGTACGTATGGTCTTTGTCGCCTTTTAGGAAGCATTGGTATCGGTACTAAATTATATGAGTGTACCAGTAGTGTATTAAATTCTAGAACTTGTTTTTGTGATGCATCCCGAGACCGCATAGTAAGTATTAGGATCTGCTAGACAAGAGGCACTACGATTAACCCATGTTTTAAGCCTGTATTTGTTATGATGGTCACATCGATGATATAACTATCCCACACCCGTGCTTCGCACTCATTTTTAGTGCAAGATTCCCCTAGTGAAACCCTACGAGCCTATCATTTTTCACGGTTCTCGTAATTTTCTGGTTAAGCCGGACTATAAATGAAGAACATTGTTAACCCTTGAACCAATTGTTACACCCAAATCGCCTTAGCCTACCCTGTATGTACTCACTTTTAGTACATTATTGTTTTAACCCAAGTTAATTATTAAGTACACGGTTGCTAAGTCCTTATCCTTGTAAATACAGTTATGGGACGATTGGGATTCATGGTATTATTTCGCGGAATAATGGGGAAGAAAAGTTAAGTCAATACCCCAATATGTTTGTCAAATGGTCTTCATGTTATGTTGATCCACCTTAATTCGGGTCATTAGTTAGATTCTAATTATGAGTTCTAAAACTCAAGTGTAGGGGTGCAGTTATAAACCCCAAGTTATGATGTATTATGTTCAAAAAAAATAAGAAATAGATTGATGTAGAGTTGTGTAGAGTTTGTATATCTTTGTCCGAGTTCTTGGATTAGCAACCCAACCAGCGTGTATTCGTATAAATAATTAGCTAACCCTTTTACCCTAAATTCACCCAAAAAGTCACTCCTCAAATGTATCCCATCCATTTCCATTTCCATTAATGTTATCTTACACCTACACCCCACAACCCTTAAAAGACCTATTTGATAGTAATGACTAATACTTGCGCCTAACGGTGGAGGTTTGATCCTTTACCAAGCCTATGGTAATTTATATGCTACGACAGGTAATGAGTGTTAATTTTCCGTTTCCCATAGTTATTATAACTTATTATAAACCCGAGAGAAAGAGAGAATCCAAACACTTATGTGAGGTGCTAGTATATACTTTCCGTGCTTTTAATTACGAGGTCTAGGAGGTTGTGTCGTAAACTGATTTCAAAGAGTAGGTTAAATGCCCCCAATATTGCTATTGTCTAGGTAGAAAAGCCCATTTGCTTGAGGACAAGAAAATCTTAAGTGTAGGGGTATTTGATGAGGTGTCATTTTATACACTATTTCGGGGTCATTTAACCCCCTAAATCATGCAAATATGCCCAGATTATGTGCTTAATCATTTGTTTTCATATTTTTAGCACTTGGATGACATTTGGAGGGAATACACGTGACTTGGTCTCATTTGGAGAAGAAACAGACAAGACTACGACTCTACACCATTTATCTTGAAGAATTATGCATACAGAGCGTGGAGACGACGTCACGATTACTAAGCGACGACGTCAGGATTTTCAAAGTGACGGCGTCATGGATTTGGCGACAGCGTCAGGACGTAGCCGACTTAAAGTGGCTCTAGAAGATTCTACGTGGTTATGGCGTCTATAAAAAACCGATTTTAGGGTTTTTAGTGTGTAACTTTTGGAAGACGAACCCTAACTTTTATATTCGAGTTTGGCATCTTTTTAGGCCGTCTTTAGGGCCTCAAAACCCTATTGTAACAATCTTTAGTCCATGTTTTAATCAAGTAAAGTTCATTTATCCCTTTAATCTTTCAATATGTCTATGTATTGTTTGATTGATTTGTGTTCTTTACCTTCTTATAACATGATAGGCTAGATCCTTTAGTATTTACTTATGATTGCATGAAACTTAGATTGTAGATCCTTTTAATGTTGCTTCTTGTGATGGATGTGCGCGTTAGGCTTTAGAAAACTAGCCATAAGATATTAAATTGGCATAGACGTCTAAGGAAACACGAGTGTGTAGAAAGGATACCATCGGTAACAGTCTTCATATTACCTTACCCCTAATATGGTTGATCCCTCTTAAGATATTTCAATTGCATGTAATATACTCTTAGGGGCCTTATAATAGTCTTGATACTACCTTACTTGTGTGTTGCCTTAACGGAATATTACGTAGAATGCGGGTTCGTGTAATTTGTTCATGACTTAGGAAATACTTACACAGATCATCACAAGTGTGACAAAGCAACAGGATTAGGAGAAGTAATATGAGGAGTAGTGCATGTTTAAGTAAATACGTTTGTTTACCATATAAGTTAACACCAAAGTAGTTTAGATTTATTTTATTATTATTAGTTTAATTAGTAAAAACAAACCAACCTATCAAACCATGATTTTACCTGCTTTCTATAAAATAAAAATACAAAAAGAATCTTCTCTCAACCCCGTAGACCTTTGTTAGATTCTGTTCGAGCCTTCCCAACCTATTCTCCTAGAGAACGATAACAACCCCTGAATCTTGCCTATACTGCACTGCAACGATTAGGTGCAATGCCTAGGGAGTTGTAAAACTTCTTGTTGAAGTCTAACGACAACCGCATCAAGTTTTTGGCGTCGCTGCCGGAGAATAGTTAGGTTTCGACCATTGTTTAACTTAGGTCTACTCGCTTGAATCCTTTCAAGTGAGATTTTATTTTTAGTATATTAGCTTTCTCGTAGTCTATCTTTTCTTTGTGTTATCTGTTTTATAATCTATTTTCGTTGACCTCTATGGGAGACGACCACCTACCACACCCTTTCAAAACCCAACATGAACCACAACCTTTCCATTCCAAATATGTACCTTGGTGTTCCAACAACATCAAGATTAATCTATCTAGGATGCATGGACTCGTTTCAAAAACTAAATCCAAAGAGTCCCTCATCATGGCCTCGATTTATTGTCCCTTACTCAATTCTTTTATGATCATATTGACGACTATACCCGAATGGACCTTGACTTTGCAATAGACGGGAACCTTAGGGAATTAAGTGGTGAAGAAGCATGGGAAGCCATAGAAAATTTTGCCCAAGGCCAAAAAGAATGGGACAACCCACTAAACATTATTTCTGAACAAGAATTAGCAAATTTGAAGGCTCAAGCAAAAAGAATTTTTGGAAATAAGAATGTTTGGGTTGAGATGCATAGGGGTATAACATGGGATAAGGTGGAAAATCTAAACCCATAAAGTACCCCACAAGTCCTCCCATCATTTGAGGAATACACACCGCCCATGAGTCACTCGAAAGAAGTAGAAGAGACTATAGGAATCCCGGTGGAGGTAGAACCTTTACACGAACCACAACTAGAGGATTTAGGCTTGAATACTTATAATCATGACATTCCTCTTAGTTCTAGGGAAGTTCCTAGTTTTGATGAACCGAAGCCTCAACCACAGCCCTTACCAAATTGTCCACTATTAGATGTAGATCTAGGAGACAAAAGAGGAACCGACCCACCCATCAAACCACATAGTCCGGATAGTTTTAGAATGAAGGTGGTGGACAAATCATCCATTAATACACCACATTCACCTTACGTGGCATCTTTCCACCCTAAGGATACGTATTGCTATTACCACCCATGCATTGATGATCTTAATAAACATTATGGATTTAAACCAGGTTTATTAGGATAATTTATCCATACTTCTTCATACTTCGGATGTAAATAATAATTTATGAAAGTAGTAAAACACATTGAAAAACTGAGATTTAAAATATACACTATTTTCACATTCCCATTGAATTGTGCAATCTTCCCGACCTAATCATAGATAGAAATTTCACACATGTACCAAATTGCATTGTGCAATTTTTCTGACCTAACCAAATATAGAAATTCTTGCATTGCGACACAGGAAATACAATACTTTACACAAAAACGACTAGCAACCGATTAAGGACTTAATCTAATAGGGTATGCTAAGGTGTAAAGGTGTAGTGAAACAAAATATTTGGAGTAAGAAAAAGAATGGAATGGCTCAGCAGGTTTTTCTAGGGGTATCTTACTCTTAAAATGAGAGTAAACAAAGGGTTTATACGGGGGTTAACTAACCAGTGTGGTTAGTTAATATCACAACATATATAGGCTTTTTGGGTGTAATCCTAGAAATTTACCAGTTTAGAAAACGTCACTCCATCTATTTAAAATAGTACTTATTATTGTGGTCTCGAATAGATATACCAAGCCAAGTTCTAAAGTCTACAACATCACCGGCACACTCATAATTTTGTGGAATTTAGGTAAACATTTGGAAACAGATAAGGCTAAATTCTCACAATATCTAACAAGGGTTATGTGACTAATAATTTCACAAGAGTATGTTTGATTTTTTTTATTTAAGCATAATTTAAGCATTTTATTGTAAAAATAGGACAAGTAAGCATTCTAATTCTCCTCCCCCACTTGAATTATACAATTCCCTCGTTGTATAAATATAACATTAAAAACGAGAAATTAAAAGAATTAAAATGAGAAACTCCATTGGGATTTGCTCGGTATGATCCTCCATGTTGCGTTTATGAGCAAGATTGTATGTTGTGAACGCGTCTGTATTCCAACATGACTACAACACACAATATTCTATAATATAAGTACTCCACCAAAAGTCATTTGTATTCAGAAGGTCCTGTATAAGATATAGGAAAAACAATGCAATTCTATCTCGATACTCGATGGTTAGAAAACAAAAACACAAACTGTACAGGCAGTCAATACGTCGTTCCCAAAACCAGGATACGCCGTATTGAGTCCTGTAAAAAGTATCTGAAGTACGAGTTAGATTGTCAAATACATCGTATCATATAATGAATACGCCGTATAGAAAATCTGACAATAAGGTTTTAAAAATGCAGAAAAATAAAGGACTGGATAACGTCCAGACATTCAATACGCCGTATCCAACTGCCATTGATACGCTGTATTGATGTCTGGGAAGATAGACTCGATAAATTAAATTAAAAACAGTTCGGGTTTTCTCCCAGCAAGCACTTTTCTTTTCAACGAAGTCTTTAAGTTAGACTTTTTCTTTAGCTTCTTCACTCTTTCTAATGCTCTCACTCTTGGTTTATTTCCGTTCTTTGTGTTCATAATATACCAATAAGCTAGTTTACTGAACTTACTGCCAGGCTTCATTCTATATTTCAAAAATGAACAAGAAAGTGTCATACCATAATATATACGTCAAAAGATACACTGTTTAAGTTTACATCTATCATGATAACAAATAAATAAGATACATGTCCATAAAAAGATAAAAATCAAAGGAGTAAGGGAGAGAGATCAGGGGTCGGGCTAGTCCATGTCAAGTGGGGCTGCTGAGGTACTGGCCTCTCCAGTCCTCTGTCTGAACCTGTGCCTCTGATAAGGTATGTGAGTATCAGCATAACTCGTGTATCGAACCCCACTCTGATCCATCATCTGTGATAAACAAGTAACCGTCTACGTGGTGAATCTAGCAAAATCACAGCTCATACTATCTAACACCTCCCTCTGCTCACCCAAGGTCTCACGCATCCCGTCACTACTAGAAAATGGGGTTAAAGCAACACTCGTAAAGTGTTGTATTAGGCCTAAAAAATGTTGCATAATGTCTAGTGCAACACTTTTTCAAGTGTCGCCTTAGGCTCCGTTGCCTTAGGTCTAAAGCGACACTTCTGCCATAATGTGCAACACTTTTGTGAATGTGTTGCTCATGTTTACAAATGCAACACTTTTGTATTGCAACACTTTTGATACTTATGTGCAACACTTGTTATTATACAACACCGACCTATGACAACACTATTACGTATCAAGTGCAACACTTTCCATCATCTATTACAACACTTATTTTTCATTTTAAGAGTACTAGTGCAACACTTTTTTCACTAGAGGCAACATTTTATCTACTTTTTTTTCTGCATATTTGCTCCACAAACTTCAAAAGCTACAAATATAAGCACTGTTTCAATAATATGTGAACACATAACTTGTTTCCATCATAGAAATGATATAATATCATTAATAATATCATTCTTCAAAAATACAAATTTGTCAAATGTCAAACTACCATAAAGTTCATAACTTAACACAAAAATTAGCCTAGTAAATAATCAGATAGTACTAAAATCTTCCTCGACTTGTATTCTTATAATACTTGACAATGATAGATAGTATTAAAAGCTTCCTCGACATGTATTCTCAAAAGACTTCCATTTGATAATTGCAAATCTTGATTTCCTCCACATGCCATATTAAAGCAACCTGGTAAATATATAGCCAAAGAATAAAATTAGTTTTTTTACATTATGTGACAGTGTTATCAAACACTATTTTAAAGCCACTAAAGTCAATGATATCAATCCCTTAAAGACTGATAGCACGAGTGTTAATCGGGTCGGGTTGGTCGGGTTTGGGTCGGGCGGTTCTGGTCCAAGTCGAGTCGATGCTATAAATAACATACCCGAACCCAACCCTATTTGAACTCGGGTTAATCGGGTTCGGGTCAAATTAGGACGGATCAAGTCCAGTTCAGCTTCGGGTTTGTTCCAGTTACAATCATCATATAATCTAATATCTTAAACTTAGTAGTTTCTCACATACATATAGACTTTTCGCACAATGCTTAGAAAAGATGTCTAGTTAATAATGAGAAGCCAATTTAATGATGGATAAAAGTCGTGTTATTGCATCAGTAGGCAAATTACAAGTTTGCAACTTACCATAATTTACATCAGTAGGCAAGTTGCCATCAACAACATTTTTACGTACAAAGAAAACCCCAAAAAAATATACAGCAACAATTTTCCCAACCCATAGAATGTAAAGCTTATTACTAATTAATCAAACCATATTTTGGTTCCTCTTCATAACACCTTCTATGTTCGTCTAGAGAAGATAACTAGGTCCATGAACTAAGGATTCCACTTGGCTAGTTTTTAACGTATACATATCAGTCCTTATATCCATGACCATACAACTCCTTACCTTATCGTGAATGTATCTTTGAGCCGTTAGAACACTAAACCTTTTTGTGAATGTCCCTTTGAGTCGTTACCAAAAATTATAAAATACATTAAAAAGAATGAAAAAAACTAACTCGGGTCAGTCAGGATTTATGACACCCCTAATCCTATACATAAAAAAACATATTCTAGTATTCTAATATAAGTATATAACATACCTTCTACTGAAATAGATAATCAGTTATGTTAAAACCACGCGAGCCACTTCAGGAGGTAGTTTTTCTAGGATTTTTCGCACCGTATCTTCAACTAATTGTTCACGCTCGTTGGCAAATTCCTTTCTCATCAGTTCTAGTCTCTTTCCATTATCCTTCTTTAGCTGAATCATCTTATGAATCATCTTCACTATCATTCTTAGATTCTATTCCATTTTTACTATTTTCTAACATAAATTGCTCATTTTCGTCATTCTTGTCACTTTCAAGACCATCTGTAAACCAAGTTTACCTTGAATGGGCACCATCATGTTCATTGTCAACTTCATTAACATCTGTAACCATCAAAACATATATATACGAAAAGAAAATCTACCTAAGACTATTTCATTTGTTAAATAAATTTTTTTGTACAAATGATACATATATACCTAAGTAAAAACAACAAAATATCTGATGGTACAAACGACATCAGAAATGACATAAAAACAACCACAAGTAAAAACGATGAAACAAATAAATTCAATGACACTTAACACAAGTTATAAGTATCTAAACCAATTTTTTTGTAATACAAACAAACCTTTGTTCTTCAAAAGGAATGCACAAAGGGAACGTTTCTTTTTTATATAACAAAAAAGGGTTAGCTTGTTTGAAAAACCATATAAAGTAGTATAGTGAACATCATTCTAATTAGAACCAAAATGTAACATATTACTAAACAGAACTATATCATCTAGCTTTAGGCCAAATACTCTTTTAAAACCATTCGTGAATATATGACGGATACGTGCAATCTTCTATTAACATAATGAGTTATGTTACGAAAAACTATTTATAACATCCGCACTAAGACCTCATAACAACCACACAAAATGTAACTGACAACAATCCTTCAATGCATTTAGAAGGGACTTTTTCCTTAAAAATATAACATGATATGGTAGTGATACATCAATCTAAATATGTGCTTATAAATCATCATAACAGAAATTTTTCATTAATCCATGGGTATGTAGAAAAACAAAAGACAGGCTCTATTGTACTCTCCGGTAGCAATACAAAGTGTCATTAGGAATTAATATGTAGACACAAAGTTTGACTGAGAGTATCATAGCTCTTGTAAAAGCCTTTAGTATCTTTTTTTTATTTCTATAACAAATAAGTCACCCAATAACAGTAGTTATTACAACGTGCACGTTCTTAAAATTTTTTACCCCTCAATCACTCTAGTAAACAACCCCCTAAGATAAGTTTTAAGAATCTAATAATTTCATTTATTAATCAAAATGCACTACAAAATCCTACTGTAACAAACATTTGTGACTTCGTGCAGTCCATAGTACTAATTCTATTTTTAGGCGTTTTCTCGTCAAACAACTTGGTTCAAAAAATACCAATGGCTCATTCTTGATATTCATTCGATCTATCAATAAAATTATATTCATACTTAGTATCGATGTATAGAAATTAATTATGGATTCGAGTTCTAAGAAACACAGGCATTAAAGAAATTGATACTATAAAATATTGCATTCTTACAAGAAATTGGTAATTCATATGCAATTTCTGATATAATATAATCCATGATCTTAGAGATGAAATAATTACTTGTTGCTTGTCGGTATAAAATAGATAAGTTGGAAGAATATTCGAGCAGGGATTGAGGGACGAGCTTTGAGGGAATACTGAAGACTTGCAGGTAATACTATGAGGGGGGAAAAAACCTTGCGGTTTAGGAGGGACCTTAAAAAAATTTAAGAAATGTTAAAAGGTTTTGCTGAAAAAAAGACGGACAAATTGAGCGGGTTATTATATTTTAGTTTATCCTTTTTTATTTATAAAAATTTGACACTTTTAAAATACTTTTAAATTAAACTAGACTATAAGTTTGTATTATCCATTATAAAATTGTGATTTTAGGGTTTCCATGTTTTATTTGCTGTAAAAACATACGGGATAAGAGAATTATTTAAATTTTTATGTAACATTAGTCTTAGTGTTAACAATACTAGAAGTATTAATTCGCTTGTACTAAATAAAAGTGCATGTCGTAAGAAAATTTTGACTATTGGTTTAGTTTAACGTTTAACAAATGCAACATGTGTTAAACATTGTGCCGCTCTATAAGAATTATTGTAAAACTTTTTAAAAATGTTACATTATTTATTAAACATGTTGCCTTTCTCTAATAACAATTGCAACACTTTAAAAAAGTGTCGCATTACTTATTAAACGCGTTGCCTTTCTCTAATAACAATTTCAACACTTTGAGAAAGTGTTGCATTAGTTATTAGCATGCAACACTTTTTCTCAAAATGTTGCTTTATAATCAATGTTACTTAAAATGCAACATATTTTTAAAGTGTTGCTCTTAAAGTGTTCCATTAGGCTTGTTTTCTTGTAGTGCGTGTACCTCCTCCTCTAACCTGGCCATCCTTTGTGGCATACTCCTAGATGTCGGGGTGGCCGTTCCTTGGGTGCCGGATCAGCCTGGACACCCCCCTCAGGAATCTCTGGAACCTCCTCACCAGCTCCAGCCGCAGCCTCCTACTGCCTCTCTGCGCCGGGTGCCACCCACCCCCAAGTATCACCTAACCTATCACAGATGTTCAGCCTAACCAACTCATCCATATCAATCACCGGGAGCTCATGGGCTATCACAGTCAATCCCATGAGCCCCTCATCACTAACAAGACCAAAATGTTCAGCAAGTCTCCCAACGAAGTGTCCCCCGAACATCCTGGCTCCACGCTTCCTCTCCTCAGCGTGTCTAAACAAATACTGGGCCAACATGTTAATATAAATAATGTCCAAAAACGTTATTTATATTTTTCGACCTCTCAATGTTTTGATAATAACAAAATGTGAAAACGTTTACGATAAAATTAAACGTTTATAAATTACTAATCATAAAATTCTATTTCTAGGATTAATCACTTAAGGTATAGATAAACAAATCATTAAACATGATCCATAATTGGGAATTTAATTTTTTATGTGTATACGTTTATTTTTCGTTGTTTTTTAGTTTCATTGAACTCTTATTATATTTACGGCCATACCGTTGGCCAAAATACCCACTTAGTCTATACTTGACTTAAATGTTAATGTTAAAGGAAAAAAAAGTGAACTTGTAATTAAACCACACTATATGCGTGGCATCACCACCTCATTTTCTAGCAACTTTAATCATTCCCTCCTAACATTATTTTTCTTGCTCAAATCACGCCAACATGCTCCATCAATTTTCAAATCTTTATTTGTCTCTTCCTATTTTCTTTACAATATCACATGCATAAAGACCATAGACTTGCTCTATTATTAATCTAGATCAGATTTCATGCACCCTAGAACAATAAACAATTAACAAGACACCACTAGAATAGATTATTTAAGACCTCACGTTTATCTTCACTTTCATTGTAAAACAAAAACACACAATTCACTCTTTCTCTCCTTATGGGTACACGGCTGAAACAAGGAAAAGGGGCAAAGAGAGTTCTATATCGGCTAACATTCAAAGAAAAGTATACAAGAAGTATTAAGGGTTTATTATAGCAAGGGTGCATTTTATTTTTCCGACTTTGCTCCGTATAGCTTTGTGAGCCTTCCTTCTATTTTTATTTCGATTGTTTCGTTTATCGATTCGATTATATGTGATGAAATCTATTGAAACTTGCGGCGTTTAGTACAATATGTTGTTGATTATAAAGTGGGATTGATATGAAATTATAGGTCATATTAGATGTATTTTTGATGAGTTTTTGGGTCGAAAACTAGTTTTAACGCATTTTGTATCGGGTCGTTTTAACCAGAAAACAGTACCTATGTTTCGGGGTTCGAGATTTTGAAAAGTTGGATTTTTGTTTATGAAATATAATAAAGCTTTCCTAGACGGACGTTTTGATATAAAATGGGACTTCTAACTCCCAATAACGAAGAAACTGGAGCTAGATCGATATATACACTTTAGTAGAAAAATGGGTCATTTGAAGTATATATTAAATCTGTCAGGTTTAGTAATTTGATGTTTTGAGCACTTTCGGGTCCGTTTCGGCCTTCCGGCGAAACACGAAAGTTGTTCGGAATGACGCTTTGCATAAAATCTCTTTTTGGTCAAAGTCGTGAAAATGTAATATAACGGGTCAAAATCGAAAGTCAAACTTCTGTATTTTTATAAAAATATATATATATTTTCAGCAGATTCTCGTAAGGGCATTTTGGACATTTTCTGTCAAGTTTCTGGTCTCGGCTAAAACTAAAAAGTTTTCCGGAATATCGTTTCGCATAAATTTGCTTTAGAACCCGAGTCGTGAAAAGGTGATTTAGTGGGTCGTTTTGGTCGGGTCAGACTTAGAAAATAAATGTATTTTATTAAAAAGTCAAACGTAAAAGTCAACAAGGACATTAGTAAACGTTAACGAACTATGAAGGTGATTTCGATTTATAAAATAATATCGAATAATATATTATCGTAAGTAATTACTTTTGAGGCCGTTGGTCGATTCTAAAATGAAATAGTATATGTTTGGATGAAAAATAGTATATATATAAAATATACTAAGTGTTAAGGTTTATAACGCGCAAGTAGATTTCTCATCACATATAAGTATGGATGCATATATAAATATATATATGTTTTCGTCGTAACGATGTACGCATCATTGCTCGTATTTCGTACGTATTGTAATCGAGCGACATAATTATAGGTCGTGATCGAGATCGTTGCTGCTTCGTTTGTATTCGGTTTATTTGATCGTGATCATTGATCAAGGTGAGTTCATAGCCCCACCTTTTCTCTTTTAATTGTTTTCTTAAACTGTTTTCGGGGTGAGAATACGTGCTCGTTTTACTATACGTAAGCGTTACATGATTATTTTTATTAAAGCTTGATTTGTTTACTATATGATTTGAGATCGTGAATACCTATATTTGAAACCGTGAATTTTAGACATGATTGTTTTACTACGGACACAAGTGTTT
>BQNB010107873.1:0-15384 GCA_026074375.1 Tanacetum coccineum | reverse complement strand
ACTACACCGCCAAAAAGGTGTTTGACTCTGGTTTCTATTGGCCCACAATTTATCGTGATGCCCATGACTTGGTCAAATCTTATGACTCTTGTCAACGTCAGGGAAAAATCTCGCAACGTGATGAAATGCCACAAAATTCCATCCAAGTTTGCGAAATCTTTGACGTGTGGGGCATCGATTTCATGGGGCCGTTCCCGTCTTCACGAGGGAACAAGTACATACTCGTGGCGGTCGATTACTTGTCGAAATGGGTTGAAGCGAAAGCGCTCCCCACCAACGACGCCCGAGTTGTTGTTAAAATTTTAAAATCTCTCTTTGCTCGGTTTGGAACTCCCCGCGCTATCATTAGTGATCGCGGTACGCACTTTTGCAATGACCAATTCTCAAAGGTCATGCTTAAGTACGGTGTCACTCACCGTCTTGCTACCGCGTATCACCCACAAACTAGTGGGCAAGTGGAAGTCTCCAACCGTGGTTTGAAAAGAATCTTGGAAAGGACCGTAGGCGAGAACCGTGCCTCTTGGTCGGATAAATTAGATGACGCACTATGGGCCTTCCGTACCGCTTACAAAACACCCATCGGGTGTACTCCTTACAAGCTCGTGTACGGAAAGGCATGTCATCTACCGATCGAGCTCGAGCACAAAGCCTATTGGGCCTTGAAGCATGCAAACTTTGACCTTTCGACCGTGGGCGAT
This sequence comes from Tanacetum coccineum, assembly GCA_026074375.1. Classification (NCBI taxonomy): domain Eukaryota; kingdom Viridiplantae; phylum Streptophyta; class Magnoliopsida; order Asterales; family Asteraceae; genus Tanacetum; species Tanacetum coccineum. The sequence goes on along the minus strand of BQNB010107873.1, from coordinate 14,686 downwards.
CACCGAAAAGTTCAACTTAATGAATTAAATGAACTTCGTGATCAAGCCTATGAGAACTCTTTGATCTATAAAGAGAAAACAAAGAGGATCCATGACTCCAAGATCAAAAACCGCGTTTTCAACGTTGGTGATCGAGTCCTCCTCTTTAACTCTCGATTGAAGATTTTCTCGGGCAAGCTTAAGACCCGTTGGTCCGGGCCGTTCACCATTGCCCATGTGTACCCTTATGGCACCGTCGAGTTATCTCAAACCGACAGGCCAAACTTCAAGGTGAACGGTCATAGACTTAAGCACTACTTTGGAGGGGACGTACCATAAATGGTTGTACCGGATCTCTAAACCTTCCCCAAGGACTAATGAATTCGGGGATGGGTCAAGCTAAGTGACCCTAAACAAGCGCTTCGTGGGAGGCAACCCATGCTTATCCTAGTAGTAGTATTGTAGTAATGAATAAGTGTTTTTTGTTGTGAAGAGACTCGCCTCTACCTTTCTCGTTTGCTTGTGTTTTTGTGATGATTGTCCAGGATTGTCCTGGATTTTTGAAGCCTCTCGTGCTCGTGGTTTTGTCCTTCGATCACAAGAGCTTCACATCCTCAGCTTCATTTGGGAAATCTAATATCCTAATCTAATCGACTAACGTTTATCTTTAAGCATATTTAATAAACGGCTTAGAGTGACATAGAGACCCTTCTAAAAACATTGAGGATAATGTTTAGTTTTAGTATGGGGGGATCTATCGATTTGATTATGCCTGCAGCTGTTGTTTTTACGTAATCCCGTTTTTACCACCAAAAGACCAAAAATTTTGAAAAAAATACCAAAAAAATGAAAAATTTTAAAATTTTTCAAAAATAAAATAAGTGTTTTGTCAATATTTTGACTTTCCTGCTGGGTAGAATAAGAATAAATTTTGACCCGATCAAGCGTGTTGAGCTCTAGCTTGTTCCTTAACTTTTAGACTAAACATTCGTGGAACTTCGCGAAGAATAAAAAATGATAGAGTTAATTAAGAGTTAGATGCTAAACAAGGATTATTTGAAATTCTTAAGAGCTCATGTGTGTAATTTGTAGCTTTTTCTCCCATAAGCTCCTAGCCGGACTAATAATACGTGCTATTTTTGGAAATTAAACTTAAATCGACAATTTTTGAATTTGAGATGTAGTCGATAGCAATAATTTTAGTCTTAGTTCAAATTTATACTTAAATTTTCCAAAAAGAAGTCTTTTCTATATCGTGAAATAAAGTGTGAAATGAAAAAAAAAAGAATGATGAATAATAATTATAAACTGTGGGCTGATAAAAGTTTGCTGCATCTTGCCGGCTCACAACCGATGTTATAGCCTTCTAAAGAAAGCCCATAGTAAGAATAATAATCTGAGACCGATAAAAGTTTGCTGCATCTTGCCGGCTCACAACCGATGTTGCAGCCTTCTAAAAGGGCGAGGGTTACGATTGCATCAATGTTATGTTTAATGTTAAGAGTGATTTAATAAATATAGGGAAAATCTCTTTTTCTTAAATTTAAATATGCTTTTGAACTTAGACTATTTCATTTTAAGTTATGCTTTTTCTAAATAAGCTATGTGTAAACGGGAAACCTAAGAGTTTTTTAAACTAAAGGTCTGTGAGTCCCGATACTAGTCTCTATAGGGTGTCAAAAGCCTGGTCACTTAGCCGCAAGGTTGGGATGTGCCGAGACAAAAGTCGCTACATGGGATGATCTTGCCTTCAAACTCATTATTCTCGGGTGGAACGTGAAGCATAGAAATTTTGCAAAACGTTGATCCATGGTTGAAATTCGAAATGGCACATTCACTTAATATATATAATAATTGTCGGGAGTGAAAAGTTTACAAGTTACAAATATGAGTAGTGTTAGCATCTTAACTTATATTTAATGGTGATTTCGTTTTAAGCTTGGTTTGGAATAAGTGAAAAGTCGAGAACGATGAATTTATCCTTTTTGGGGGCATTTTAGGATTGAAATGTTTCTTGTTCTATGATCCCTAAAAGTTATAAAATAACGAAAGTCAAACATGTTAGTTAGTTGGGGAAAAAAATATACAAAAATATTAGTGGTAGTTAGTGTATATATTTAAAAATGGTAAAAACGGGGCTTTTCAAAGCTTTTGATTCTTTCATTCCCTTTGATGAACACTTAGCTACTTTTTGAGGTAATTAGTCGAGGGGGATTAAGAGTCTTAGTTTTCTTAAGTGTTTACTTATAGCATTGCGTGAGGACACGGCAATAATTTAGTATGGGGGATTTTGGTATGTGTTTAAATACACATACCTTTGACCTTTAAAAAACGTGCTTAAATGACAAAAAACATACCAAAAATACATTGTATTTGTATGTTTTCATTTATATTGTGCAGGAAACGGATAACCAACAAAAGGACGAAAAACGAAGCCAAAAACGACAAAACCGAGCACGAAATAGAAGAGCGTGAAAAAGTCAAAGTTCAAAAAGTCAAAGTCAAGGTCAACCCCGACAAAGTCAAAAGTCAAAACCGATGCCGAAAATGAAGAAATATTTAATGGGCCACCCTTACCCATCTAATGGGCCGGGGCAGCCCATTAAGTGTTAACTTGAAGACTTATAAGCCCTAAAACTTATAAAAAGCCCAATTCCCTTTTTATTATAACCGGCCCAAGACCTAAGCCCGTTAACCCCAACCCCTTTTAACCTTAACTCTGTTAGTCCTTAAAAGGACTAACGGTGCAAACCGTTATCAATCTAAAGGGCTTAACTTGTCAACCACAAGGACTGTGGTTGTAATTAAACACAACACCTTGAGGGACCAAACTTGCCATTTTTTAAACTTTAAAAAAGGGCGCTAGTTACTATACATCTCCCTCAACTCACACACAACGCGTGTGTGTCCTTTTTGCAGTATAACCAGCCAAAACTTCACCACATAATAAAAACCTCATTAATCCTCCCTAACCCACCTTACAAACCTCCAAAGTCCACCTTGGCAATCCTCTAACACCCAATTCGTTTAAGGATAATGACAAAAATGAAGGGCTATGATCAAGAGACTTGGGCATTACTCAAAATTGATGGCTATGATTGATTGAAGACTTGCCTCACACAACAAGCACACCCTTGAGCTGTCTCACAAAGAAAGCACACATCCTAGAACCTTCTTAGCTTTTATATAAATATGACTCATTGTAAGCCCTTGGGCATGTAGTTTTTAACCTAGTTTAGTTTTTATTAGCTTATATAGTGTAATTTTTAAATATTGTAATTTTTTATGAGTTAATGAAAATTTAAGTGTTTAGCTTTAAAATATGTTTTTAAGAATTAGTGCTCTATTGTTAATTAAAGTCTTTCATAAGCTCTCATAAGCTCTTTATTAAGTCTTTATATAATCTGTTTTCATCAAACTTTAAAAATTATTAAGTAAATTCACCAAAATAAAATCCACCCTCAAATACCACAGCTTATTTTTAGATGATAAGCCAAAAATGGAAGGGCTTATGGACACTACTAGCTTGTCTTTTAACAAGCTAAAGCTTGTAGATTAGCTCTCTTTTGAGCTTATTTGCCCTGTTTAAGCAAGGGCTCTTGTAAGTTTCCATTTCTCAAATATTAGCTTATTTACTGTAGCATAGCTTATTGTGCTTAATTTATGCTTATTCTTGCTTATTTGTGGCGTTTATTGCTTATTTATGCCTGCTTGTAGCTTAGAAATCATAGTTTACGTTTTTCTTATAATTTGTAAAAAAATTGCTTAACTATTGCATAATCTTTAATCTTGTTGTTTTTGCTTATTTAAGTGTCAAAATTTGCTTATTGGGTTTGTTATAAGTTGTTTATAATCTGGTCTTAAGGGTTTGCCCATAAAAAATTCAAGTTATTAAGTTAAAATTGGTAAAAATATGCTTAAAGGGGTGTTTGGTTTAACTGTTTTCATGGGTAAAAATGGGTCAAAAATGAGTTTTTACTCTTGGGTCAATTTAGTTTAGCTTAGATTAGTCCTAAAATTCAGTTTGTTTAAGTTTTTAAGTGTTAAAACTCAAAATCAAGGTTTTAAGAAGTTGTGGTTTGAGTCTGTGTTAGTTAAGCTTATTTAATAAGCTTATTGGCTTAATTCTCTGCATCTTGTAAGTTTGTTATGTTTTTGAGTGTGTTCAAGTGTTAAAACAAGCTTTGGTAAACCTGCATTGTTTTTTTTGCTTTTCCTTATTTTCAGCTTTCACCTGCTCCTTGTATGCTAACCTTCATCTGTTTGTAGCTTTTTGCTTATTCCATGTGCTTAATAGTCTTAAAAATTAGCTTACAATCCCCTCTTAGGTTGTTTTCACTATCTTTTTAGCCAAATGGCTTATTTGCCTTTTATTACTTTTCCAGCTTATTTTCCTTGCTTATTTTCAGTCATGTTTGCTTATTAGATATGGGAGTTGGTATGTCTCAGCTTATTCGTGTATCTTTTTAGCTTATTGAGTTTAAAAAGCCATCCATTAGCTCTAATTAAGCCCTTAGTTTAAGAAAACCTAATCTGTCAACTATTCATGCTTATAACTAGCTTAATTTTACATATTTATCCAACAATTCATTTTTTTAAATTTGCTTATTTTAGTTAGTTTTACAAGTTTGCAAAAAGAATTTTCAAAAAAAAATGTTTTCTAAAAAAGGAGAGGCATGGGGGATCCGAACCCATACCTCTCCCTTTGCACATACACGTCCCAAGCAAACACACACTAACCATTGGCACCAGTAGGGCCATCTGATTATGTATTACACTATTTAATTTATATACTCTTTTAAGCCCATTTAAGCTAACAGCTTATTTTTGCTTATTTCGTGCTTATTTCAAAAAGCACTGCACAATTTTATTTTTCTTAGAACAAGCACTCTTCAAACTACTTTTCAAAATTTTTTAGATTTTTCCCATTTAATTTTTGAGCTTTCAAATCTTGTATTTTAAAATATTGTTCACGTTCCTTTTGAAATACATTTGACGCTTTTTCTTTGCAAACTGTGTCATTTTTCATTTGTTCTTGACATTGTTGTAAAGCGAGTTCAAGGGAAATCGAGTGTTTTTCCAATTTAGCAAAACTTCGTAAAAGCTCAGTATAAACTTCTTTACTAACAAATTCAGTTTGTTTCGAAAGCTTTTGTGCAAGACATTCACATTCTTTAACTTTATGAAGATATAAGCATTGCAATTCAGTGTGCGCATCTAAATCAGATAACGAATGCAAATAAGAACACATAACATCATTAGACACACATTCTTGCAATAGCATATCATACATGTTTGAGAATTCTGCTTTATCAGATTCAAGTTCGTCAATTTCATTTTCAAGGGATTCAACGTACTTTAAATCAGCATGCATTTCTTTTTTAAGTTCATGAACAAATGCGAGACTATCATTCTGAGTCTTAAGGGCAAGAGGCATCAAACATGTCTTAATTAGGATTTGCATATCATGAGCAGTTGGGGCACGAAGATGAAGATGGTCGTTTGAATGTTTTACCCAAGCTTGATCAACAATTTATCTAAGATGATTTATGTTATTCGTCATGACGTTATACGCTTGTCTACTTTTGCTTATTGATTTGGACACTGGTAAGAAATCGATGTTTTTGAAAATATTTGGTTTCGTTTTCACAAAAGATTTTCTCCACATTTTCTTCCTTACTTCATTTGCATGTGCTAACTGTACAAGATATTCCTGTGTCGGGGGCTTAAAATTTTCATAAAGACTATTTAACTTTGTGTAGTCATAGGGTTTCACTAAGTCTTTATTCAATTTTGATCGACTCTCTTTTTCAAGAGTCAGAGTCTCTTCCCTATCGGGGACGAGTCTGTTTGCAGGATCAGATTGGTCATGTGGGATCTCATACAAACATGGTATCTCATATTGAGCCTTTTTGAGGTACATTGGATTAGCAAAGGTAGGTCTTCCATTAAATGTAGGGCATTTGGGTGCTAACATATGAATGGTTTGGATTGATTGACTCCTTTTGTAAACAATTTCATTCAAAAACTTTAATTGGTTTTCCATTGAAATCATTTTGTCAATGTCTTTTTCTTCCTTAAGTTTCAAATCCGTTATTACCTTTGTTTTCTCTTTGACAAGACCTTCGTAATGTGACTTTGTTAAAAGACTCTGTTTGACTAACTCATCGTGTTTCTCTTTGACAACTGAAATTTCATATGCTTTAAGTTTTAAACCTTCTTTTATGTCAATGTCTTTTTGAGCTAATAGTCCTAGAGTTTCATTTAACTTATGTTCAAGTTTCTCATAGTCAACAGTACGGTCATTAAATGTCTTGTACCTCTCAAACTCAGTCTGTTTATTTTGAAGTGCAACTAGACAACTATCCCAAATACTATTAGATTCCTGTAGAGTTCTACTAGTTTCCGCAAGAATAGATTTGCACTCAGTCAATTCATGAGCAAGTGTTGTGTTTGCTTTCTTTAATTGCTTTTGAATCTTTTTATTTTCATCGACATCAAGTTTTAAATTTGCAATTAAATTAGCAAGCGCAACACGCTCATCATCACATTCTATAACATTTTGGTCATTCTGAATATCATTATCACACATATTTAGTGAATCAGGAATGACATTACTATCACCCGTTTCCACTACACATGTGTTGCTAATGGATTCAGATTGCTCAGAATGTTGTATTTCATTGGCAAACACATTATATCCAGTATCATATTGTACCTGTTCTAATGGCTCAGAATCAATGCCTGAGTCTGCTGTAGGAACTTCCTGGATCTTTGCCATATAGTTGTAATGTGCTTCCAACTCTTGTTTATCAATCTCTTCATCCGTGTCTGCTAGCCAGTTAGATTGCTCTGCTTGAAGTTGAACACCTTTCTCAGCTTGTTTGCACAACAACATCTTTTCCTTATGATACGTGGAGTCTTTAACCCTTTTTGGCTTTCTGCATTCCTTAGCAAAATGACCAAATTCCTTGCAGTTGAAACACTGTATCCCAGACTGCTGCACTACTTGACCACCTATAGTCTCCCTAGCCCCAGCAACAGTCATTGTCCTCTGATTCCCAAACTGTCCAGTCTGGTTGTCATTCTTGTATCTTAGAGTAGTATCCACATTCTTGTTTCTTATGTTTGAGGAAGTTCTGAGGTTGTTGTTGGTAGGTTTGTAGATCTTCTTGAAATACTTTGTAATGAGTGCCAAATTTTTCTGTATTTCCTTATCCTTCTGAGCTTGTTCAGGATCACTGTCTTCTTCAGAAGCTAACTCAGATGGAGGTGTGATTATTTTGGCTATATCTTTGCCTTTGTGTCTTGTAGTTGCATGAGATCTGGTTAGAAGTGAGGCTTTTGATGTTGGTGCATATGATTTGTGAGATTTTGATGTTTGATAATACGGATCTTGATATGGTTGAGCAACAGCAACAAGTGCTAAGGGGTTAGCATTCTTGGCTATTCTTTCAGCACGGAGTTCATTAACTTCCTTTTGATATTTTTTCAAAATCTCAAAGAGCATGTGATATGAAACTTCATCTAATTTGTGTTGTTTCTTGACAATTGTTACAAACCTTGACCATTCTAGTTGAAGTTGTTGAAGAAATTGAACATTGACTTGCATCATAGCAACTGTCAAATTGTTTCTGATCATTTCATTCATCAGCTTGTAAAACCTTGTGTAATATGACTCCATTGTTTCTCCATCGTGAGAGGTGAATTTTCCAAACTCCCAAAATAAGTTTGTCTTGACATCTTGAATGTTGAGGGATTCACCTTGTTGTAACCTTTCAATAGCTTCCCACATTTCATGAGCTGTCTTGCATGCATCAACAGTTGAGTATATTTCATCTCCAATTCCAGTCAATATCAAATGAATCGCTTCCTTTTCTGATTCAAAATGAGCTTTGTTTTCAGGAGACATATTCAGGACTGTCTCAACTGTTGTTCGTTCAGGAACTGCTGGAGAATTATCCGTTGCAGGTACAGCTGGAATTATGACAGTAGAAGGAGTGTAAGGACCTTCGAGAATGCATTTCCTTAAGGCATCACCATTTGGTCTTGTATCAATGTATCGTAAGAAACGTGATCGCCATTGTGCATATCGTCCTGTTGCAAGCATTGGTGGACGATCCCTTGAACCAGCTGCCATGATGTTGTTATGCATTTGACTGTCGGTTGTGGAAGTTACAATTAGAGTTGTCATGATGAATGATTGTTGAATTATGAAGTGAAAATGATTGAAGGATCTTAAGTAGATGTGTTGTGATTGAAATTGTGGTAAAACAAAAACAATTAACGTCCACGGGATTTTACAAGTCTATGATTAAAACCGAGAAAAGAATTGTGTCTTTCGCGGGATTTTACAAAATCAATAGAAAAACCGTAAATGTAAATTGATTGAGATTAAGGTTTGTTTGAGTTGAATTAAATGTCTTTTAAGTCCTTGATTGAGATTGTGGTTCGTTGTTTGTTAAGGTTAATTAGTTGTCTTTAAAAGTCCAACGTCTGTTTTGTCCAAAATTAAAGTTCACCGAAATTGGTCTTTTACCGAAATTGAATTACCGAAATTGGTTCAATAGAATTTGAAATTCGGTTCTGTATAGTTTAAGAAAACCGCCACCTAAATTCAGATCAAACCGCCGGCAAAACCTTGTCCAAACCTGTTAGAAGTATCATTTCATCACCATGAACACAAAAATAAGAAAAAGATTTTAGAGAGAGAAAGAACTAGAGAGAGAGAGACAAAGAGAGAAAATAAGATGGTTACATGCACTTAGAAAAGAAGAATGAGAAGCAACACCCTCTCCACACTTGGAGAGGGCTTTAAATAGTACATAAAGTGGACAAGCCTTGTGGGCTTTTCTTTGGGTCGGGCCTATTACAAATGGGCTTTAAGCCCGACAACTAGGCTCAATTAGCTTAAATAAATTCTAGTAAATTATGTTTTTCTTATACAAGGCTCGTGAATAATAATGACCATCACTTTACTAAAAACACGGCTAACAATCTCCCCCTAAGGGGTGGTAAACTTGATGTACTATTTGTTTCACTCGGTAAACTTTCTCGGTTTGATTTTTAAGACTCGGAACAGAAATTATTTCATAAAAAAACACCAACCGAAAATTTTTAAAAACACAAATTGAAAGTTTTAATATTCCTAAACTTTAAACAAGATAAAACCTTATAGTTAGGAGATAAACACTCACTTTTGTAAGTTTTAATAGAATTTTTTTTTTCGAACAAAAAAAAATAAAAAACCACATGATACAAAACTAAATCACCACCCCGTTGGCGATTTGATACCAAATGTCGTAACTCTGAAACCACCTTCACTTCAGTACTTGAATAAGAAAAAGTAAGATGAGAAGATAAAGAAATAGAAAATTTAGAGAGAGAAAGTAGAGAAAAAGAGATGGTTGATTACCATGCACACAAAAATACAAATGAGACCAACACCCTCTCCAACCTTGTATAGGGGATTTATAGTTAAGACTAAAAGTCTTGCATGCCATTAGTAATTCCTACTACGGGCGAGGGCATCGGTTACTTGTCTTTCGCCCGAACACTACCTGATTAGATTATAGAATAATAGCCCGTTTACACCTCAGCCCTATTACAACTATATTAATATTAATGAACCGAGACCTATTTAAGTTTAGAACGAACTTCCAATGTACGACTCAATATTTGAGGCTAACACAGATAGTCATTGTGTAAAACTTTAAGCAGGTTACTTCTATGTAGATTTTTGTGCCCATCTGAACCCCCGGTTCGTTGTCAATAGAAGTGCGGCTGAATGATGCAAAACATCTTAAATAGTTCGTTTATTAATTGTTGGTACAATACCAAGACTAGAAGAAAGCTTCCTAATCCAAACAGCTTCCATCTCCTGCTTCTTAAGCAGCTATGGTAAATTCAGCTATGTAGCAGGCTTTCAGAGTACTTTATTTGGGAGCTTTTTATAGTCTCCTGCGCATAACTCGTTCAAAAAGAAACGTATCCTGTCATAGGATGTCATATCATCTAATCGGTCTATATCCAGCATCGCAATAGCAATAAACCGAAGATCTGCTTCGGAATTTTACTACACCACCATAAACCAAGAACATATCTTTAGTATTTCTTAAATACATAAGAATATTTTTCACAACATTCCAGTGAAGTTTAACCATGATTTCTAGTTGAAAACGGCTTGTTTTATTTTTACGCGCACGCAACATCAGTCTAGTGCATCTTAACAGCATACATAAGGATCCCACAGCGGAATCATAAGGTACATTTTGCTATACGCTTTCACCTATTATAGGTGTTGAAGCACCTTGTTTTTTGTTCAAGACAAGTCTTCTTGCATGGGAAATGCCACTTTTGAATTATCCATTTTATATCCTCTTTAAAGCTCTATCCATGTAAGCATTTTTACCAATTCAATCAATCGCTTTGACCATATCACTGTAATTTGATTCAAAGAATAAATGCTGCAGCTTTCCCATAAATCATTCATAGCAAAGCACTTCCCAAATACTCTTTTTACAACTTGTAAAACTTGGAATTTAATTTCCCATGATGATTATGTATCAACAAACAAGATGAGGAATGGACATTACTCCCACTAGCCTTTTGATATAACAAAAACAAACCATGGCTCATCTAGATATTGATCAAAACCAAACCTTTTGATTCCTTATCAAATCTTTTATCCATCTTTGATGCTTTGCTTAAGAAACATAAATGGGATCCTATGAAGCTAGCATACTTTTATAGGATTATTAGAACAACAAAACCTTCAGGTTGTACCATATAAATGTCTTCATCAAGATAAAACCATTTAAGAATGCAGTTTTGACACCAAGTTTCCATAAATTCCATAAGTCAAAGTACACTGCTATAGATATGAGAATCCTAATAGCTCTAATGTTCGGCGACGGGTGTGAGAACGTTCTACATAATCAACCTGTAGAGTTGAGTATAGAACCTTTGCTACAGAAAAAGACCACTTTATATGTGTACAATACCATCCATGACAGTCTTTTCTAAAAAAAATCCACTTTACATCCCAACAGTCTTACATGCCAGGAGGAAGATCGACCTGTAGGACCCATAAACCATATTGTCCATTATGGATTGTATTACCGCATTATAACCATCGATCCACTTATTAAATTCTGAATCTAACATTTGCAGCTTTATAGCTAGGTTCATTAAGATCCCCTATACTATGCTCCTCCGCTTCTACATTTAGAACATAAACGGTCTGTAGCTCAATGTGTCCTTTTGGACACTACGACCAACATCACTTCCTCTTGAAGGTGGTTTCAAAACCTTCAACCTCCATAGGAATTTTGCTAAGTGATTTCAAAGGTGATTGTATCTTCATCTTGGAATTTTCTTCAAAGATCAATGGCCCTCCCACTGACTACTTGAGTTATGAATATTTCCTCAAAGAACTTAGCATACCTCGCAACAAACTATATTGTTTTTAGGTGGAAAAGTAAAAATAGTAACCCATTGTTACTTTGTTATCCTTATGAAGATACACTTAACAATCTTTGTTGGAGTTTGTCAGGCGCATCCCGCTTCACAATTCGCTTCACATACCCCAAGACCTCTATGTAAGACATATTATGAACTTTTCCGTTATACATAATTCATATGAGTCCTTTATCAACATCTTGGTTGGGAACCATATTGAGAATAGCATGATGCAGACTCTAGAGCTAAACCCGAAAAAAGGAAAACGGCAGAGTTGTAAAATTATCATTGAACGAACCATGTCTAACAAAGTACGAATTCACTTTCCAAACATACGCATTATGATGTTGGTGTGTATGGAGGAGTAATCGATGGACAAATTCCTCTAGCTTTACATAATCATTAAACTCTTGCTTATTGTATTCGCCACCCTGATCTGATCAGATAGAGCCTTGATTTCTTCCTGAGTTTATTTTCCACTTCATTTTTAAACACTTTGAAACTATTTCAAAAGACCCCTCACGATTATGTATAAGAAGATACAACATAACAAAAAAACGACTAAAACATCTGTGAATGTAATGAAGTAGCTAGCACCACACTTGTCTTGACAACACATGTCTAAGTTGTACCACACTCAGTATTTATTAATATTCCAAGAAGATCAGTCGCCCTTTTCCGAGACGATGTGGAAACAATTATCCTTGTCATCTTGCCCCGATAAACAATATACGCATTGATCAAAAACCTTCATCATCGTTGATTTATAAAAGCCCTTCTTGATGCAAAAAAGCTTTTCAATACGTTTCTTGCTTAAATGAGCAAGACGGCAGTGCCATAGGATTAGTAGAGTCCAAATTATGTTTGCTTCCTTTTTAGTGTTTTTTTTTTTTTTTTTTTTTTAAAAAATTTTTTTTTTTTTATTTTTTTTTTTTTTTTTTTTTTTTTTAAACATTAAAAATAGAATGAACATTTGGTACAAGAACATACATATCAAATTTCATAAATACAATACTGGGAATAACATTAAAATAAACACAATTGTTCTTAAGAAACTAAAATACCAAAATCCCGTAAACACAATGAACAAACCATTTTCTACCAAACGGTGAAAACTGAAATAACATCCTCTATTATAGAAGGTGTATAATGACAATTGTCCTAAACAAAATCACAAGGCCATTAGGCGAAAACTAAGTCATAACTTCCTATTAGATATTAACCTTGGCACGAGACACCATTCCTAAGTATAAATAGAGTGCTCCTTGTTTTAGTTTTCCGTTGCTTCTCTAAACCCTTGTTTTGTAAACAAATGTGAGTACTACAACCAGTGGTCATACACCCAGGATTTATTAGGAAAGCAAATAATTCTATTGGAAAGATTACTTGAAAACTGCAGAGCCAACTTTGCTTCTTTTCTTCAATACAACTCCGCAAGATATACATACAGTTCCCCTTCCAATGACCCACCTCCTTGCAGTGGTGGCAGGTGTCATCCTTAGCTGGGTGCTCTTTAGCAGAAGGCTTAGGGTTTTTAGGCTTAGGGATATAAACTTGTTTATCCTTTCCCTTGCCATTAGCTTTAAGCGATTTCTTATTGGCCTTCTGGATTTTACTACCTTTAATCATCATTACTTGTGGTGTTTCAGACTTTTTAGGTAAACCATTTTCATACTCAATGAGCATAGCATGTAGTTCACTAATCATCTTCCCCATGTTATGCATATTGTAATTTCTCACAAATCTCGCAAAATCTTTAGTGAGGCCATTTAAGATTATACCTACTATAAGATCCTGTGGTAGCATATAACCAAGACCTTCCAGTTGGTCTACATATCCTTTCATCTGTAGAACATATGCAGCAACTGGTTTACCCTCCTCTTGTTTGCAAGCATGGAAAGTTTGGATTAGGTCAAACCTCTCCACTCCAGCTTGTTTTTCAAACATAGATTTAAGCTCTTTTATCATGTCATATGGTGAGGAGTTTTCAAACTGTCTATGAAGCTCAGGAGTCATACTACCGAGTATTAGACAAGCAACCTCATTATATGCATCATAAACTGCATTCCATTGTGACAACACTTGTGCCTGGGAATCTGCAGCAGGAGCCGCGGGTAATGGCTGTTCAATGACATACATTTTCTTTTCAACTCTCAAGACTAACTTAAGTTGATGAAACCAGTCATTGAAATTATTTCCAGAAAGTTTTTCTCTTTCAAACATCGACCTAAAAGCCGAATGGTTTATGTTTTGAACAGGTAATGCCATCTACAAAACATAGTTAAAGTTCAAGAATTAGTATTTTCGATAAAACTTCTTGAAGAAAATTAACTACCCATGTTTAATCAAATAAACAATTAATTTTCTAAAGACTAGGATCCTACTTGACGTACCACCACCACATCAGTTGATCTGCTAGTGATGGTGTACTCAAAAGGTAATTGACGATCAATAATTGCCACCGGTGCAATTCCTAGAACCATATGGGACTTACTTTATTACAATAATATTCTAGTAAGCATGTTTACCCTCCTCTTGTTTGCAAGCATGAAAAGTTTGGATTAGGTCAAACATCTCCACTCCAGCTTGGTTTTCAAACATAGATTTAAGCTCTTTTATCATGTCATATGGTAAGGGGTTTTCAAACTGTCTATGAAGCTCAGGAGTCATACTACCGAGTAATAGACAAGCAACCTCATTATATGCATCATAAACTGCATTCCATTGTGACAACACTTGTGCCTGGGAATCTGCAGCAGGAGCCGCGGGTAATGGCTGTTCAATGACATACATTTTCTTTTTAACTCTCAAGACTAACTTAAGTTGATGAAACCAGTCATTGAAATTATTTCCAGAAAGTTTTTCTCTTTCAAACATCGACCTAAAAGCCGAATGGTTTATGTTTTGAACAGGTAATGCCATCTACATGACATAGTTAAAGTTCAAGAATTAGTATTTTCGATAAAACTTCTTGAAGAAAATTAACTACCCATGTTTAATCAAATAAACAATTAATTTTCTAAAGGCTAAGACCCTACTTGACATAGCATCACCACATCAGTTGATTTGCTAGTGATGGTGTATTCAGAAGGTAATTGACGATCAATAATTGCCACCGATGCAATTTCTAGAATCTTATAGGACTTACTTTATTACAATAATACACTAGTAAGCATGTTTCATCCCATTTATACCTCAAGTTTAGGGTCTCACCACTATACCAATTAATTCGTCCAATCAGAACTGT
>BQNB010107872.1:1779-23070 GCA_026074375.1 Tanacetum coccineum | reverse complement strand
GACATGAGAAAACACCATAGCACATAATCAATGGGAGAAAACCTACTGTCAAATTCTTTCACATTTTTGGCTCCTTTTGTTACATTGTCAAAGATGGTGAGAATCTTAACAAGATGAAAAAAGGTGATGCATGTATTTTTGTGAGGTATTCTACTTAGACAAAGGGTTACAAAGTTTATAACAAGAGAAAAAGATTGATAGTCAAGACTATTCACGTTAACTTTGACGAATTACCTCAAATGGCATCAGATCATGTCAGCTCTGACCCCGCTCCACAATGTCAGACAACGACACTTAAACAAATCAGTTTAAGTCCCAATCCTCAAAGTCAAGCAAATGTTCCTCTAGCATATGAGACAATAACAACGTCACTTAATGAGTTGGATATACTATTCAGTCCGATGTTCGATGAATATTTCAATAGAGCATCTCCAGTTGTGTCAAAGTCTTCCGCTGTCCTTACAGCTGATGCATCTGATAAACGTCATCAACCAAAAAGAACTCCATCTAGTTCAACTACAGTTGCTGCAGATACAACTCAATTGAATATTCATACAACACCTGAATCTACCTCTCAAGCACTAATTGTCATTACTAGAGAGAACATCAATCAAGCAGAAAATGTAACGGTTGACGAAGATAAATTTATCAACATCTTTAGTACACCGGTACACGAAGTGGGGAATTCATCCTCTCGCCATGTTGATCCGTCAAACATGCATAAATTCTACCAAAGACGCCCTTCTGAACACCATTGGACAAGAGATCACCCTTTAGAACAAGTTATTGGAAATCCTTCACAACCAGTCAGAACAAGACGACAACTAGAAACTGATGGCGAGATGTGTATGTTTGCACTCATCGTGAGTCGCACATAACCAAAGAACATCAAAAAAGCCATGGCTGATCATGCATGGATAGAAATGATGCAGGAAGAACTCTATCAGTTTAAATGACTAGAAGTATGAGAATTAGTCGACGGACCATTATGTAAAAATGTCATCAACATGAAATGGATCTGAAAGAACAAACATGATGAAGAGAACACTGTAATCCGTAACAAAGCACGTCTTGTAGCTAAGGGATATAGTTAGGTGGAAGGAATAGATTTCAAAGAGTCAGTTGCACCCGTAGCTCAGTTGGAAGCAGTCAGGATATTCATTGCGTATGCTGCACACAAATCATTTCTTGTCTACCAGATGGACGTCAAGACAACTTTTCTTAACAGACCTCTGAAGAAAGAAGTGTACGTCAATCAACCAGATGGGTTCGTAGATCCAAATCATCCTGACAACGTCTATTGTCTCAAGAAGGCATTATATGGACTCAAGCAAGCTCCAAGAGCGTGGTACGATGAACTCTCAAACTTCCTAGTATCCAAAGGTTCTATTGATCCAACTTTGTTCATAACCAAACATGGGGAAGACATATTATTGGTGCAAAATTATTTTGATGATATCATTTTTGGGTCTACAAACCCAAAGCTTTCTAAAAAGTTTGAAAAACTAATGCATAGCAAGTTTGAAATGTCTATGGCGGGGGAGCTGAAATTCTTTCTAGGATTTCAGATTCACCAATCCTCACGTGGTACCTTTATAAACCAAGCTAAGTATACACAAGAGATACTTAAAAAGCATGGTATGACCTCATGTGATAGCATTGGTACACCAATGGCTACTAAACCCCTAGATGTTGACTTGAGTGGAACTTCCGTTGACCAAACGAAATATCATAGCATGGTCGGGTCACTCATGTACTTAACAACAAGTAGACCAGATATTGTACATGCAACATGTTGTTGTGCTCGTTATCAAGCGGGATCCGAAGGACACCGGTTTCGAACTAACTACTTTTTCAGATTCAAATCACGCGAGATGTCTTGACACACGCAAAAGTACTTCTGGTGGCATACAATTTCTAGGAGGTGATAAGCTAGTCAGTTGGTCGTCCAAGAAGCAAGACTGCACTTCTATGTCAATAGCCAAAGCCGAGTATGTGTCTCTATATGCGTGTTATGCTCAAGTCCTCTAGATTAGAACTCAACTCATATATTATGGCTTTCACTTTGATAAATACCTACGTATTGTGACTCAAAAGCAGCCATAGCCATCTCGTGCAATCCGGTTCAGCACTCATGTACCAAGCACATTGATGTCAGATATCACTTTATTAAAGAACAGGTTGAAAGGGGTATTGTAGAATTATTCTTTATCGGAACTGAATACCAGTTAGCTGACCTGTTTACTAAAGCTATGTCTGAAGATAGGTTTAAGTATCTCGTCAGATGACTCGGTATAAGACGTTTGACTCTAGAAGAACTGGAGGCTCTGGCAAATGAATTTGCTTGATATATCAAACATCAAACTTGTATATAATTATTCAAAAAATCAAACATAAAAATGTAAAACCAAGAAAAAGAAAATACAAAAATAGAAAATCTTTCAAAAACAAAATACAAAATCAAAAAATTTCAAAAATACCAAAAAGAATCTTCTCGACATGTCTCTTGGAATCGATAACATTTACGTACCTAGAAATCTCGATTAACATTGACACGGGTATGTAAATGAAGTTCGAGCAAGAGTTTCAAACGTTTTAAAACATGTCCTTTCTAATTTTTCTTGATGACTTATGTACATTTTAGTGCATAACTCGGACTTCAATGTAAGGAAAGTGTATCTTTAAAGATAACTTATCCTGTCAACAAGAAAGTTAATTTTCTCGGTCTTGAGCTATTATACAAAACATCCAAAGTGTTGAGCTCATGACAATGGCTTATAGTTACTTTAGACTGTAACCCGGACCCAAATGTCATGAGAGAGTTGTAACACAAAAAATCAGGTTTTAGGTATTATATTACGAGAATGCCATTCGGTAAGTTTGACCACGACTTTTGTAAGTTTGAATGCGTTACGTGATTGGTTAGTCAAACCCGATAGTCAAACTACAAGTATTAATATTATGTAAATGATTTTATAAAATACTATGTGTTACAAATATAAGAGAATGAGACTTAGGGGACCATTCTTGCCATATAGGCAAACCTATAACTAACATAAGCTAGAATCCTCCTTATCCTTCTAGACATTACTTGATGTGTCTTGTCTTTGTGGGTGTGTTATGGTGGAATGACACAAAGAAGAAAGAAGAGGGTAAACAAGATTTGTTAATTGATCATTGAAGGTGAATTGAGGTCCCAAATCAAGGAATAAGTTCATACCAATAATCCCTACAAGTAAGTGATCCTTAATCCTAGTTAAATTTGTAATTTAAGAATTAGGGTTCATATACCTATATTGGGGGTTTTGGGTAATTGTGGTTCTAAACCAAGAATTAAGGTGTTTAAGAATGTGGGTTAAGGTAAATTAATGAATTAAGAACAAATCAATGATTTTGGGTTATGATCATATAATATTTAAGAGGGGTATTATGATTATAAATGAGTTAGAACACCTTAAATTATTATGTATATTAGGGTTGAAATTTGGGGATTTTGGTTATATGACCATGGTGATGATCATATGAGGACTTGAGATGCTTTAGGTGTGTAATTGGGTTATATAAACCCTTATTATGTATTGTTTTATGTAATAATAAATATAGTGATGATTATGGTTTAGGATGCAAGAATTGGAAGATGATGGTAAAGTTGGTAATTTAGCTTGGATTCAAGGTAAGTAACCTATTTATAATATGTTATGTGATGCGGTCGTCGTAGGACTTCTACAAGAAGTTTTACAACTCCCTAGGCAGAGCACCTAATCGTTGTAGTAGTAGTATAGGCAAGACTCGAGGGTTGTTATCGTTCACTCGGGGAATAGGTTAGGAAGGATTGATCATGGTCTAACAGAATTCTAAGGGTTGAGGGAAGATTATTTTTGTATTTTATGGAATGCAAGTAAATCATATAATTGGAGAGGTGGTTGGTTTTAGCTATTAAACTAAATATAAATCTACGCTACTGGTGATAACAATAAGATAAAAGATTGTGTTTATTTAATCATGTATTACTCCCTAGATTGATTCTCCTAGTGTTGTTTCCTTGTCACACTTATAAGATCTGTGTAAATATATCCTAAGTCATGACGAATTACACGAACCCGCCATCTACTTAGTGTTAGCTAGAGCAACGCACACGTAAGGTAGTATGAAGACTATTACATAGCCCCTAGGAGTACATTAAGTGCATGTGAAATATATTAAAAGTGGATCAACCATATTAGGGGGCAAGGTAGTATGAAGACTGTTACCCGATGGTATCCTTTCTACACAATCATGTTTCCCTAGATATATCAACAGCGATACAGACAAAAGCTAGTTTTCTAGAGCCTAACATGCACATCCATCACAAGAAGCAACACCACTAAGATCTACATTCTAGGTTTCATACAATCATAAATAAACATAATAGAATGTTTAGCCAAGTATATTAAAGATAAAGCAATAACATAGATAGATCAAACAACACATAGACATATTGAATGATTAAATAAACCTTACTTGATTAAAACATGAGTTGGAGGAAGTATAATAGGGTTTTTAGGCCCTAAATTCGTCCCTAACAGCTGCTAAACGAACTAGGGTTCGTACCCTCTTTTTATTCTAAAGTTACACACTCAAAACCCTAAATTCGGGTTTGTATATATAGGAAAAACGCTGTGACGGCGTCGCGTTTTAATCGTGACGCCGTCATGAAAGAGAATATTCTAGATAATGGGTTGGGTCGTATGCTCTGACGCCGTCGTGGAATCTTGTGACGCCGTCTTGATCTTCGTGGTGACGGCGTCACGTTGTATTTGTGACGCCGTCTCCAGCCACTATAGAGAAATTCTTGATCAATGTTGGTGTAGGTCCGTAGTCTTGTCTGTTTCTTCTCCAAATGAGCCCAAGTCACGTGTAATTCTTCCAAATGCCTTCCAAATGAGAAATACCTGAAAAGGAACGATTAAGTACCTATTTTGGGCATAAATGCACGATTTAGGGGGTTAAACGACCCCGAAAAAGTGTATAAAATGACTGTTAGCCGTGTATTTATTAAAGTGATGGTCATTAAATATTCCCGAGCCTTGTATAAGTAAAACGTAGTTTTACGGAATTTTATTAAAGCTAGTTTGGGCCATTGTCGGGTCTCAAAGCCATTTTGTATTAAGTCCGGCCCAACACAAAGCCACAAGAAAGTCCTCTCATGTAACTATATAAAGCCCTCTCCAATGTGGAGATGGTTTGCTTCTCTTTTATCTCTTATAGTCACGTAACTCAATTTTCTTTTTATCTCTCTGCTCTATTTCTTTCTCTATCCTAAAATCATTTTTTTATTTTGTGTTTGGTGATGAAATGAATATCAGTAACATTGGTATCAAGAGCCAAGGTTGGTATAGAGGTTTCGTTGTGAGCCTTCAAGCTTTGTGATTTGCGTGGCTCATTTTTAGGCTTATATTTGTTAAAAACTCTCACAATATTTCTCAAGAATTTGTTTTTCACATTGTTGTTGCATTTGACAAATATTAAAACGTGGCCTAGCTGTTTTTTTCTTCTTGTTTCTTTTGTTAGTTTTTTTTTGTTTTAGCTTGTCTCATCTTCTTTCTTTATGTGATATCTCAACTTATAATAAGCTTATCAATAAGCATTTTTTTGGTTGGTCTTTCGTGTAATCAAGGCTGAAACAAAGAGAAGAAGAAGGTGCGGTCAAGGTGTTTGATGTATTGCTTGAACCGATCGAGTGAAACCGAACGAGTGCTCTTTCAACGACAAACCGAACGAGTCACTCTCCTTTTGAAGCCGATCGAGTGATTTCCATCACAGACCGAACGAGTGTTTCTTTAATTGAGTCGAACGAGTTTAACCCTTCAGCAACCGAACCAATTTTTTGTAAAGGCCACCGAACGAGTTTGTTTCTTCTTCAGCCGATCCAGTTAAAATTTTCAAATCACCGAACGAGTGAAATTTTCAAGGAGCCGAACGAGTCTCACATCAATAACAATCGAACTAGTTTTTTATATAAGCACCGAACGAGTATCCCTCAAGTAGAACCGAACGAGACGTTTTCAAATAACCGAACTAGTTAATCAATTCATGGAACCGATCGAGTAAAAGTCCCTTTGCAATCGAACTAGTTTCTTCATGTTTTTAAATAGTTTTCGGTTTTTCGGTTTCGAGTGTCGGTAAACGACGGGACATAAGACTTATATCATCGTGTTCGTGACATCGTTTCGATCAACGTGGTATATTCGGATTTTACCGACGATAATCGATCGAGTTCAAAAGATCACAAAATTAGAATCGTGCATTATTTTACAATTTCAAATGGAGAAGAACTAATAACAGAGGGAAAACGTGTTTATTTATTTAATAAGAATTCGATTTTGACAACTTAAGCCCCTGGACTTCATAACTACTTATTCCCTCGTCCTTTAGTTGTTTAATAACCCTCTTTGTTGCAACAAATTTACACCGTTAGTCCTTCTTCTTTGAAAACAGCCCGTTAGTCATTTAAAGTGAATCGTTTGTGCACCGTTCATCGTTTTAAGCTCACAAATCGTTAACGAAAGTTCAAATTCTTCATTTCAACAACGATTTCAACAACATCAATTCTATTTTCACGGTTTTTCTTGATTTAGTAAAATCCCGCGAACCACTCACGTGTTTTCTCGGTTTAGTCAAGATTTGTAAAATCCCGTGAAATAGTTTTCCACCACAACAACAAATCACTTTACCCACTAAAGATCCTTGTTTATCATTTCACATCACCTTTTGCAATGTCGACTCAACAGAACATCAATGCTTTTAGAGCACAACAATTACAAACACACATGATAACCTTTGCATAATGGAAAACACTCAGACACCATTTCACCTAGATCACTCATCACTCATTACCTACATGCAACATCCACAACCCAACAACAACTTTGTCTCACAACCTTCATTCAACACGAACTACCTGCAACATCTAATGCAAAATCCAGGAGATATCTCAAATCCCACGAACTGCATTAGACATGACACTTGCACTCAATGGCTTAAGCATTCACTCTAACGATACACTCCAACAAAACAACCAAAGAAGTTTACAAAACCCATAGCAGCATGCAGATTGCACAACCGGGTATGAATATGGATCAAGACAGACAAATGCTAATGGTTGAAGATAATGTTGGGAACCAGTTTAGACCGAATGCAATGCAGAATGTTGGGAATCAGGTTGTTCTAAATGCAAGTCAGAATCCGGGTGTTCAGAATGTTGGAAATCAGAATGGGCTTAGTGTTGTTTCGGAAATTGCAAATCAGCATGGGGATGGAAATGTTGTTACAGCACCGGCTGAGGGTAATGGTAATGGTATAAATGGTAATACGATAAGGTGTTACAACTGTCAAGGAGAGGATCATTATGCCAGCAACTGCACAGTAAAGCCAAGGAAACTAGATGCTGTCTTATCTTCAGAAACAATCAGATTGCTCAAAGGAGAAGCAGGGATTCAACTCACTTCTGAGGAATTTGATTTCATGGCTGCTGTAGGTGCCTGTAAGGAAACTAAGAGAGCAAATGCGAACTGCACTTTAGAGAATAATTTGCAGCAAGCATCGTCATCTGGTACTCAGTCTGACAAAGCTCCCGTCTATGACTCAGACGGATCAGCTGAGGTACATCATTCTGAAAATTGTTATAATAATGATATATTCAATATGTTTACTCAAGAGGAGCAGTATACTGAGCTACTCGAACCCATTCCTGAACCACACCAAGTACAACAGAATGATAGTAATGTTATTTCTGAGGTTTCTAGTGTGGAACAAGATGGGGGAACAGTAGATCAACATCCTGCAACTGTTGAGGAAACACGTGCTTATTTTGAATCATTATATAATAATTTGGCAACTGAAGTTGAGAAAGTCAATTTGGTCAATCACAAAATGAAAGAAACAAATGCTGAATTGACCACTGAGCTTGCTAGGTATAAAAATCAAGAAAAGTGTTTTGAAATTAGTCAAGAAAAATATGACAAACTTGAAAGATGTTATCAAAAGTCTGTTTATCAAGAACAATGTCTTACTAAAAAGATAAATGCTCTTCACTTAAGTTCCGGTAAACAAATAACGACTTTGAATGAGGAAATTTCAAATTTAAATAAACAGCTTTCAACGGAAAAATCAACTGTTTCTTCTCTTCTTGAAGAAAAG
Organism: Tanacetum coccineum; assembly: GCA_026074375.1. NCBI lineage: Eukaryota > Viridiplantae > Streptophyta > Magnoliopsida > Asterales > Asteraceae > Tanacetum > Tanacetum coccineum. The sequence continues at coordinate 14,892 of BQNB010107872.1, read as the reverse complement.
AAAAAGTTGAAGTCTGATTTCAAAATTCGCGAAGACGAGCTTCTTGATAAACAAATTCAACTTGAGAATAAGATAAAGGAATTAGATAATATTTTGGTTAAAACGGGTCAATCGATTCTATGCGATGCACATGCTTCACCTAAGCCAGACTCGTTTTACCACACCGAACAGTAAAATGGCTGGTTATCAAAATTCCATTTTTATCTCAGCAAGTCGCGAAAACAAAGATTTGTATAATGGCAAAGTGTTATTGCAAAGCATGATCCCCCTTGCTGTGCATGATTCGTGAGAGATCCTGCAACTTGCTCAGAGATCGTCGTAAAAATGAAACAATTGAACAAAGAAATAAAACCGGCAAACTATACAAAGATTAATCATCTTTCGGGGGTTTTTGTTTCTCAAACGGCCAAGTCACAAGAAGAGGTGTACTTTTCAAATACTTCCAAAACGGCCACTGTTTCAAAATCGATTTCAATACCAAATGAAGAATTTTCGGATGATACTACTCCAAGTGTTGCACGAAAATTTCTAAATGAGGTAAAAAGCACCATTGTGACTCTTCAACGTGTTGTCAAACATAGAATGACTTTAGATACTCACAATTGGTCGTCTTCTGCTCACCAAGAGATTCACAAAATTTTAAAAGAAGAAATTTTCCCTATCGTCAACCAAGTTGATGCTAGACTTCAAAATTTTGAAATACAATTTTTGAAAGAAGCAGCCAAATTTGTTCGAGACTTTAAATCTCTTGCAAAAGAAGCTGATGAATCTCTTGCTAAGCACAAGGCATTGGAATTAGAAATCGAGCGTCTCTTGAGAGCAGTTGTCAGTCAAGATATTATGTCTATTGTGCAAAATACTTCTGTTGTAGATACATCAAATCTCCAAACTGAGCTTGACCGTACGAAAGAAAGGTTTAAAAATAGTACCATTAAAAAGGAAATTGAATATGCTAAATTGTGGAATGATTGATACAAAAAGTGTGACGTGCGAAAGAATGCAAATATGGACAAAATTTTGTTCGATAAATCTTATATGACATGCAACAAAATATTCGAACTGTTTTGCAAGCTCAGTTGGGAGATCAAAATGATAAAGTAAGGATACTCCCTGTTTATCAAATACCCTTGACCTTTGTCTAGAAACTAGAAAATGAGATGTAGAATTAGAGTTTTAGGTTCGCAATTATGAAAAGAAATTGCTCATCTTAAGACAACATACAAAAACCTGGTTTTACTCGATCAAAGGTGACACAGACTCAAACCAAAGCCTATACATTGACCTTGCAAGATAAATAACATGACACAATCTATGAAAAAATGCTAAGTTAGAGAGCTCAGTTGTTTGATACGGTGTCTTATCAAAAGGACACCCAAAAAGGAACGAGTGCGAAACTAAGTTTGCAAAGCAACAATCTTGGGAAAACCACCTATTCCTTCTAGACCAAATTGTATGCTGTAACTCCTTTACCTAACTTACGCGTTTCCAAGGTTGGTGTAACGATGCTTTGTCAAAACAGTTCACTTCAAACTTTTGTTCCTACCTCTCGAGAATCAATTGTTGTGAAACAGAAATAGTGAATTGCTCTAGGAATCTTTAGGATCAATCCTTAAAAGCTACTAAGGGTAGAGACAACTTTGTGCCTAACAAACATGTAAAAACAAGCGTTAGGACAAAACCAATCATTGTTTCACAATCTCATGTCATCACTAAGAACGATGTAAATTCCAAAACAAATGGTTTCTCTCCTAAAGACAGTAGAAGCACTACTAGGACTAGAAGACCAAAGCCTTGGAACAATCCTAAGAGTGATAAGGTCCATTTTAAGTCTAAGAGTGGTTGCCTCTCAAATAAGTTAGAGAAAATAGAAGAAAACCATAGGAGTTTACAGTCTTCTCACTATCCGAACCGTACGTCATCTGAATGTAATAACATTAAGCTTGCTATTCGAAATGAAAAATCTGAGGTTATTTGTGCTACATGTAAGCAATGTCTAATTACCGCTAATCATGATGATTGTGTGCTTCAGTATGTGAATGGCATGAAATCTAGAAAGAAAAACCAAAGTGCTAATGTTTCAAAAAGTGCAAATCAAAAGAAACATAAGGCTCAGGTCTGGAAACCAAAGAATGTAGGGTCCAAGGAAAGATTTGCTTCACCTAAGCCTAGTAAACCTAGATCTTGCCTTAGGTGCAACCCAACTAGAAAACTTTTGACCTTAAAGGAAAAATAATCACGTCTAGTGAATCTGAGAGTCAATCTGACTTCTCTAAAGGTGATAATGCATTTACTTCTAACCCTCAGGAACCGATCAGAAAACGGTTTCCAAGTTCAACTTTCTCTATGACAGGTTGTCAAAATTGGTTTGATACTCTGCTAATTCCACTGCTTTCTGAGTATAAATCAAAGGACAAAGCATCTTATGGAGACAATGAATGTGACACTTGATGAGCTTTCAGCAATGGTTTGTTATTAAATGACAGATAACAACCCGATCTTCAAATAAAAGGAAAATGTACGCGTCAGTGCGTTTATCCTTAACAACGAAAAGAGAAATCTTTTCGGTCTTGAGCTACTTTCGAAACATTCAATGTTTGTTAGCTCAAGTCAATGGCCTTTAATCAAATGCAGATTGGGCAACCCTTTCTTCACAGAAAAAAGGATGTACCTTCAGTGCCGCTTTACCTTAAAAAGAATAGAAATCTTCTTGTTTTCACATTAGTAGATATGATAGTCATGACGTCAATAATAGAGTTGGAAAGTCTATTCTATCATTTTCGATGAATAATTCAAATAGAGAAAATCAAGTTGTTTCAAAGTCTTCCGATGTTACTACTGCTGATGCATTCGATAAACGTCAACAACAACAAGATTCAACTTCATCTACTTCATCTCTAGCAACAACTATCTCCGCTGATGGAAACTTCGACTTGTAAATATTTTTTATCTTTCTCTTTATTTTGATTTATAAATATGTTGAAAAAGAAAATACAAAAATATAAAACCAAAAAAAAAATACAAAAATATAAAACCTATAAAAACAAAATACAAAATCAGAAATTTTCAAAAATACAAAAATAATCTTCTTCGACATGTCTCTCGACAATCGATAACATTTGCGCACCTAGAAATGTTGATTAATATTAACACGGGTGAATAAATGAAGTTCGACCGAACATTTCAAATGCTTTCAAAACATGTCCTTTTCACTTTTTCTCCTACGACTTCTAAGAATGTCAGCTTAGACTCGGTCCTCCAGAAAGGAAAATGTTTCATTAAGCCATTTATCCATAAACAACGAGAATTCATGATCTTCTACGGTCATTGACAAAGTCATAAAAACATTCCAAATTTTGGATGCTCAAGATAAGTACTAAGGAAAAAGATGGTAAGTAAGATATATCTCTCATAATTTCTTGTTATCATAATTTTCAAGATATTCACAAAAAGAAAATTTCAAATTCTTAACAAAATTGTGTGCTCAACAAACTCCCAACTCCCAAGTCTCAATCTATCTATAATTGAAGGGGGGGGGAAAAAAAAAAAAAAAAAAAGGTTATAAATAGTATGATTCAATGTGCATGCCTCCTGTTCTCCCCAACTTAGTTAGGCTCATGTGAATTCGCATACATTAACTTGTATTTTATTTCACTAATTGTCATAAATAGGTAAACACATATGCAGATTTTGAGGGGGGGAGAAATAGTGGATTAAAATGTGATTCAATACAAGATTAGATAACGAAATTCGATCTTCAATCTATAAGTCGTTGCCCATAATCTCGCATGTGCTAACTCTTCTTCATAATATGGTAATATGATGAGGGGAGCTTTTGGAACTCTGGAAACTCTCAATGTGTCTTAAATGATTTCTCAGACATGTTGATTGATTTTTATCAAATGGTTTTATGGATCTTCGTGGCAAATATCTCAAAGACTGACCACCTGTTATTCCGTCAAGAGTTATAAGGCGGGTTTAAGGTTAGTATATTCTTTTCCATGATCCAGCCAGAACCGAAGGGATCTACCCAGGAACACTCCATTAGATAGAGTAGAAGTCCTAGGTATGATTGAAAAAAGGAGTAAAGTGAGAATAAGGGAATAGTGCCGACTGAAGATGAGCTAGTGCTGGAACAAACCAACAAGGTACAAGATCATGAAGTTCTCGTAAGCACTGAAGTGATTGAATGAATGAAACTGAATTGTAAGGATAAAAGGGTGAAAAGAAAGAAGCCCTCCATACAACCTAGGCAAAAACCGGGTCCAATGCGTAATCTATCGTAATCAACAAAGAAGATTCTTATATTGAGTCAAGTCATCATGGACCCATTGATTCAATGCACAACCCTCCATAGCCCTCAGAATCTCTCAAAAGATTATGTTTCAATTCTCCACGGAGATCAACACTTTCTCTCGGAATTTATGTTTTTATTTTCCCTCATTCGAAGATCGTTGATATTGAAAAGGTGGCAGTCCGCTTTAGCCTTCGATCACCAAATAACAAAAGTGCACTTATAGAGTCTACAGCCAACGAAATCTACCAAAAATATCACTAGGACACAAATTACAATGTACAAAATGAAGTACAACATTAATAACAACATTGGTATCATTAAGTCCTACGCATTATTCTTGTGATAAATTTGCAATAACATCAGAGTGGATACTCTTTAGTATCACATGAAGATGGAAACCTTCTTGACAACATCAAACAACTCTTGGTATGTGACTTGCAGATACAATATGAAATCAAACTAATGTCCAACTGAAAGAAACAGATGGTGCGATTCTATATGAATCAAACTTGTTCCGTTAAATGAATTGACGACTCAATCGGGAAGATAGTAACTTACCGATTCACAATTACCGTGTTGTCTGCTTTGAGACGCTCTGGTAATGAAAACGGCTAGTGCATCCGCGAAACCCTTTCAAGGAGATTCTCTTGAATCCTACCTAATCACAAGTAGTGTTTATACTGATTAACGGGGAATCGTGGTTATTAAAACCGTATTCGACGAAGTGACAAAAACACTTTCGTCCATATATGCTGTTTATCACTAACCTATACATGCAGGTTTTTCCGACGGTAGCAGCATCTAGTCCATGACGAGTCAAGATTCAAGACCCATGCTCAATCCACAAAGATATAATACATATGAACAGCTCAAACTATCAAAGTCTTCCGCAAATCTCTATGAATAAGCACTTCCTCATAAGAACATTTGTGGTACAAGTAATCATGTTAAAAAAGAAAATGTGATCGGAGATTATTAGCAAGCTTGTCAGATCTTAGAGCGAAGAGTTGAGACACAAGAACGCACGGCGGCATAAAGATTCAAGATAAAATTTAGATATCTCAATAGTCCAAGACAAATCAAGGCCAAATACCATGATATTAGTATTTTATCAAAGAATATCAATTTAAAGATCAAGATCCAAGACTCAAGACGTCACAAAAGGATCCACAATTGAATGACCACCCCATAGGGGGAGATTGTTAGCCGTGTTTTTATTAAAGTGATGGTCATCAAGATATTCCCTTAGCTTGTATAAGTAAAACGTAGTTTACGGGGATTTATTTAAGCTAGTTAGTCCTATGTCAAGCTCAAGCCCATTTTGTAATAAGTCCTGCCCAACACAAACCCACAAGAATATCCTCTCTTGTAACTATATAAAGCCCTCTTCCATAGTGTGGATAGGGTGTTTGCTTCTCTATTTTCTCTCATAAGCAAGTAACCATTTTCTATCTTTTTATTTCTCTTTCTATTTCTTTCTTTCTCTAAAATCTTTTTTCTTATTTTGTGTCTAAGGTGATGAAATGATATCATGTAACAATGACACCTCATCAAATACCCCTACACTTGAGATTTGCTTGTCCTCAAGCAAATGGGCTTTTCTACCTAGAGAATAACAATATGAGAGGTCATTTTACCTACTCTTTAAACATATTTTACAACACAACCTCCTAGACCTCGTAATTAAAAGCACGGAAAGTATATACTAGCACCTCACATAAGTGTTTAGGATTCTCTCTTTCACTCGGTTGTATAATAAATTATAACATATGGGAGAAACGGAAAATCAACACTCATTACCTGTCATAGCATATAAATTACCATAGGCTTGGTAAAGGATCAAACTTCCACCGCTAGGTGCAAGCATTATTCATTATTATCTAAGAGGTCTTTTATAAAGGGTTGCGGGGTGTAGGTGTAAGATAACATATAATGGAAACGGAAACGGATGGGATACATTTAGGTGGCTTTGGTGAATTTGGAGTGGAATGGTTAGCTAATTATTTACACAAATACACGCTGGTTTGGTTGCTAAGCCAAGACTCGGACGAAGATATACAAACTCTACACAACTCTACATCAATCTCTTTCTTTTTCTTTTCAATTTTTTTAATAACATGAAACATCACAGGGGTTTATAATACTGAACCCCTACACTTGGAGCATTTACATGCTCTGATAATGTTAAAAAATAACTAAAATGACCCGATTTGAGGTGGATCAAAATAACATGGAGATCATCTAACAAATATATGGGGGTATTGACTTAACTTTTCTTCTCCATTCTTCTGCGAAATAAATACTACCATGAATCCCAATCGTCCCAAAACAGTATTTACAAGGATAAGGACTTAGCAACCGTGCACTCAAATAATTAACTTGGGTTTAAACAATAATGTACTAAAAATGAGTACATACAAGGTAGGCTAAGGCTTTTTTGGGTGTAACGATTGGTTTAAGGGGTAACAATGTTCTTCATTAATGGTCTGGATTAACCAGAAATTTATGAGAACCGTGAAAAATGATAGGCTCGGAGGGTTGTACTAGGGGTATCCTGCACTAAAGGTGAGTGCATGGCAAGAGTGTGGGGTAGTTATATGATCGTGTGACCATTCATAAACAATTACAAGTTAAAACAGGGTTAATCCTAATGACCAACACAACACGGGGGGGGGGGGGGGGGGGGGGGGGGGGGGTGGGGGCGGGGGGGGGGGGGGGGGGGGAACCCCCCCCCCCCCCCCCCACCACATTCCTCTTATCAAGCAAATCCTAATACTTACTATGCGGTCTCGGGATGCATCACAAAAACAAGTTCTAGAATTTAATATGCTACCGGTACACTCTCATAATCCTAAAGTAACCAATACCAATGTTCCAGAAAAGGCGACAAAACCACGCATACACATCCGTAATGACGGAATAGACACACATGATTGCTCACTCCTTAACTCGAACAAGCTAAAGGTATAATATCTAAGGGCGAACCTCACATTGTGGGGGTGGAATTTGAGGGTTTTTGTGCTAGTAATATAAATTCCTATCCATGAGACGCTAATAATACTCGGTTTTCGTCGGTATGTGTCGTAAAAAAAATTAAATTTGGGTAAAAATTACCTCTTATGCTATGTTTTGATATATTACCCATCATTTTAAGGACAAAGCAAATGGCAAATGAAAGAATAGTTTCTAAGGCTTATTTTCCCCCTACACTTAAGTTGAACATTGTCCCCAATGTTCTCTAAAAGTACCCGTTGAAACGAATAAAGGGAAAAGAAAACAAGGAAAAGAAACTAGTACTCCCCTGGTTTACTCAATAATAGAGAAGAAACATGCGATAACTGGTTAAATCGTCCTCCGAGAATCATCCAATGAAACTTCCTAAGAACTTCCAAGCTTCTTCTCATCAAATATAACCTGTAATCAAAGACAAAGACAACTATACCAAGCATAAAATGTGCGATTTACCAATATACAATGTGAATTTAGGGTTCGACTCGATAGATAGAGAGAATTGTTAAACTCATTAGGTATTTGCAGGTTATAACAAAGAATGCATATAATAAAGATGTTATGACCAGAGTTTTATTTTCAAAAATAATTAAAAACTTTAAGTTTTCTTGACCTGGGCGTTTGACGCCGTCAGGGTTTGTGTGACCCCGTCACAGGTGACGTGGTGACGGCGTCGCGTGTTAATCGTGACGCCGTCTCCACAGTCTGTGAAAATGAAAATTTTGTTTTTGATGAAAAATTTCCTGCACTTGATTCCATAAGTTAATTCCTGTACAAATGGCTGCATAAAACCTGAGATTTAACAATTCAATCATATGACTCGAAACTAACGCGAATTAATCTAAACAATTCATTTAACATGTTTGAATTTGGCTCAAAAGCCGGATAAATTCCCCTACACTTATTGTTTGCAAAATACCTTTGATTGAAATTAAGACGAGGTTAAAAACAATACAAAGCATGATTACAAGATAGAGTTCGAACATGATAGAATAAAATGAAAAGAATAAAACACATGACACTCCTAATGTGCGGGAAAAATAAATATTGGGTTACCTCCCAAAAAGCGCTTGTTTTTGTTCGAGTCACGAGCCTGACTCTACCCTTATTTAACAGATAAAGGGGAGGGTTCCCCTACACTTGAGTTCAAGTGTGGGTGATAGTAACGGTACACACCATTGTTGTGAGAAGGAGTCAAATGTTGAAAAATTGGTTGTTGAATTATATGCTCTAAATGGTGTGTCTCTTTAATCCTAACCTTCTCTACTTCTTTTGGCCTAACGGGTAAATTAAGTCTTCTTCCTAGAAAAGAAACTTCCTTAGATTCTAATTCCCACTCATTTTCTATCATCTCCATGTTTGAAAGATCAACACCTAGGGATCCACTTTGTCCTAATAAACCTTGTTTAAATCCATAATGTATCTTAGGGTCATCTATACATGGGCGATAATAGCAATACACATCCTCAAGGTGGAAAGACACCACGTGAGGTGAAGGTGATGTATGAATGGATCTAGTACCTTCATCCTAAAACTATCCGGACTATGTGGCTTGATGGGTGGTTCGGGGGCCTCTTCTCTCCTAGACTTACAATATAAATGGTGGATTAATTTGGTAAAGGGTTGTGTTTGAGGCTTCGATTTTATCAAACACTTGACACTTCCCTAGAACTAAGCGGGATGTCCTGATTACAAGTATTTAAGCCTAAATCCTCTAGTTGTGTTTTCAAAGGCTCTAACTCCACCGGGGTTCCTAAAGTCTCTTCTACTTCTTTCGGGGTAATTACGGGCTAGTGTATTCTCAATGATGGGAGGACTTTTGGTGTACTTCTGGGTCCTGGATTTTCCGCATCATGTCGGGACTTGATGTATCGGTTATTCTTTGTACCATGATTAAAGCCAAAGGTACTTTCCCTTACAAGAGGTGGGATGGGGAAGATTGTGCGGACATGTTTGACACATAGTGACTTAGGTGAGACAGATTTGGGAGTATGGAAGGATGCCTTTTTTGTAAGTGTTTTCAAAAATTTACATTCTTTATCGCGAAACGTATACACTTTACGTATCCGATAAAAATAAAATGAACAAAGATCATAATTATTCTCAAAATAATTATTTAACACTTGCTTGATGTAAACGCTTAATTGTTTGATGCCCGTTTATATTGAACGCTAATTTTTAGCTTACGCGAGTTAGCTTAACATTTATGATTTAAAGCAAACGCGTACAATACAAAAGGTACATTGTGGATTTATCGACGTCGTAAATGACTTGAAAACATAGGGTGTTATAGGTGTTTGATGAGCTCGATGTAGGTGTCGGTCGTGATCCTTTTAGTAAGAAGTTAATCTGGTCTTCAAGCTCGAGAAGTCTCCGGTCAGGTGTTTTCGGGACGCCTTGAGGTGTAGAAATGGCCTTGACCGGCTTGACGAATTCTTTTGTTTCATCCCAGCCTTCATGGTCGTAGAGGGTAAGGTTCTCAATGATTTCCTAAGATTCGTCAGTGTTCTTATTGCTGAGTTTGTTGTCGGCGGAGCGGTCAATTTTGCACTTAAGATGAAAGGAGACATGATCATAGAAACTTTGGATTTAGAGCCAACGATCGATGCCATGATGAGGGACTTTTTGGAGTAAGTCCTTGAAATGAGTCCATGCTTCGGATAGAGATTCTCCATGATGTTGTTGGAACATCAGGATATCGTTGCGGAGTTTTGCGGTCCTTCCCGGTGGAAAGAATTGAGCAAGGAATCGGGTAGTAAGATCCTCCTATGTGGTGATGGATCCTGTTGGAATACGTTCCAGCCAATTGCTAGCTTGATCGCGTAGGGAAAATTGAAATAAACACAAGCGCGTTCTTTCCATATTTTCACCATCAAGGTCAAGTGAGTCAACAAGTTTAAGGAAATCCTTGAGGTGTTGGTTTGGATCCTCGGACCGAAGTCCGTGGAATGAGCATCCGTTTTGCACCAACTGGATGGTGTCAGATCGAAGAGGTACCACGTTGTTCCCTACGGGGAGCTTAATGGTATTCCTATAGCCCTCGTGGCTAGGTTTGGAGTAGTCTCTTAGAGTACGGGTAGGATTCTCGTCTCCCATGGTGGTTGACGAGAATGGGTTATGAAACAGATAACAAAAAAAAAAGATAGACTATAAGAAAGCTATTATGTGACAACCCACATTTTCACATCTTTTACGACTTCGACAATTCAACTATTTATTTTGGACTTTTACGCGTTCGCTTTTATTTCGCGTCATTTGGTTAAATCGCGTAAGTTAAATATAATCATTCAACGTAAAAGGGCGTCAAACTAATTAAAGTTTACGTCAAGCAAGCTTTATATTATTTTTACGAAAATAATAATTAACTTTTATATTTTATTTTTATTGGTTACGTAAAACGTTTACGTTTTGCGATAAAATACATTTAGGCATTTCCGGAACCACCAAAATTTATCTACGCTTCAACAAATACCATTATTATTCTCAATGCTCAAAGTTTTATAAAACTTTACCCATGTTATCAAGTTAACCAAATTTACATTACAAGGAACCAACTAGAGCTTACATATTACAAGTTTATACTTAAACCTTTAACCTACACATTATATACTTCAAATATCACAAGTACTTACCAACAAAATATCAAAGACACAATATATTGCTTCCTTTTTTTCCTTCCCTATATCACGCCAACCTCAAGACCAAGAGCACACAAATTTGTATTTAAAACTACAAGTACTAACCTAGTAATAAAAACATTTGACAAACATGTTTCCATGTTTCCTTCTTGGTGTCTTGGACTTGGACTTCTTACTAATATGTTTGACCATCTTCTAGCATAAATAAAGATGTAATACAAGTTTTCATTCATTCATTCTCTTTCACTAGCAAAATCAACATCATTTCCTTGTTTCTCCTCTCCTTACCCACGTTCCACCTTATAAACCAAGAAACAATTCATATTTTTTTTGCAAGCATATAAGTAATCAAGGGTATTTATTTAAGGGTTTTGGAAGCTTGGGTTTTGATCTTTAAGGTTAATATTGTGTTCTTCAACATCTTGCATTCTAAGGTCTTCTAAACTCATACTTTCCAATACTTCATTTACATATTATACATACTAGTTATCTTGTTAATCACCACTTAGGGTTTTGTTTTCATGAGCTTACAAAATAAAGTGTACATATATGATATTCAAACTATGTATTATGTAGTGATATAATGCTTAAAATACAAAGAACACACTCATTATGGTTATGGTTTAACTTATAAATTCATGAATAAAATACTTGTTGAAAGTTAATTACAAAGTTATATATATGTAAAGAGATTATCATGGACATTACTTGGACTAATGATGGACTAGAAGATCTAAAAATATATGAGACTTGTGGTATAAAATATGGTAGAGGACTTGTAGCAAATTAACTAAGTTAAAAACTTATAAAAATAACTTTATACACATTTTTATTAAAAATTCTCAAACTTACTGTTTTAAATTCGAAACTTAAACAGTTATTTTATATTTTATTAAAATACTACATGTTATGAGGATCGTAAGCATATAAAGAACTCGAAAAACCGAGCTATAACGAAGAAGTTACGTTAATTACAAGTTTACGATAAAAAGTATTTCTATAAAAGTAATTTTATAAAAACTGACTACTGTTCATAACAGTGGACTGATGGAAAATATTTTAGTTAAATAGAACTTTTAATTACGAAGACGTGCTCGAAAGAATCACTAAAATCGGAGTTAAAACGAGTAAGATACGACGTTTCAAAGATTCGACATAATATATATAAAAGCTGTGAAACCGTGCACGTTTCAGCAGCTGCTGAAGCTCACTTTCGAGGGCCTTCGGGTCCGATTGAGTCGAAGTGTAAAACTACAAAGTTGTTCGGAACGACATTTTACATAAACCTGCCGATTTTCATAATTTTCGGATGTATAATTTGTAAACTAGACGTTTTTCCTGACATGAATAGTGTTGGTTCGTTTTTAATAAAAAAATTTGCGAAACATTTTAGAATCATTTATATAATATTTATACGAGTTTTAACTTTGTAAATATTATTTTACAAGACGATTAAACTACTTATGCGATAACATTATACGAATAATAAAAACGTAAATCAAGTGTTTTTAACAAATACATAAATTATTGGACAAGTACACTATTCTATTTTACGAGTACAAATACATGGATATTATTTAACAAGTACGATTTGAATATCGTTTCGACTTATAAATTAAACAAAAAGTATTAGTTGGTGGTGTAACATTATAACTTGTGATGTAGTATTTATTATAAATACATTCTACTTATACGACCTGTATTTAATTAGATTGCTTTCCGTCTTTATCGTGACGCATTTTCTGTTATATCTCGATCATTCATTTCCTAAGGTGAGTTCATAGTCTCGCATTTCAATCTTTTTAATGTTTTATAAACCCGCGAGGGGAATACATGCTCTTTTACAAACTCATATATTTTACTACAGTACAATTACCTTTCGATACCTTGTGAGTTTCATAGCCCCTATTTTACTTGTTTTAAACTATTTTGGGGGAGAATACATGCTCGTTTACAAACCTGTATATTTTACTATAATACAATTACCTTTCAATACTTTGTGAGTTTCATCGCCCCTATTTTACTTGTTTTAAACTGTTTTGGGGGAGAATACATGCTCGTTTACAAACTTGTATATTTTACTACAGTACAATTACCTTTCAATACTTTGTGAGTTCATAGCCCCCTTTTTCTACAATTGTTTTACAAAATCTACGGGGTGAATTACATGGC